>JAEIFT010000388.1:0-250350 GCA_018904225.1 Lordiphosa mommai | reverse complement strand
AAACTAATATATACACGATTGGTGGCGCTACGATATAAACAAACAAAGTTTTTCTCCACTATAAGCTCCGCTTTAGAACCGATCATTCCTAGGGCAGCTATATGCTATAGTTATCCGATTTGTATAAATTTTTCAGAAATATGTGGGCGCATGTAAAAACTAATATATACCACGATTGGTGACGCTACGATGGAAAACAAAAAAGTTTTTCCCACTAGAACTAGTTTTTGGACCGATCGTTCCTAAGGCAGCTATATGCTATAGTCATCCGATTTGGATCAATTTTTCAAGAATTATGTGGAAACATAAAACTAATATATACTACGATTGGAGGTGCTACGATGGAAACCAAAAAGTTTTTCTCACAAAGACTTATTTTTCGACCGATCGTTCCTATAGTATATGCTATAGTGATCCGATTTCGATACATTTTTACAGAACTATGTGGAAGCATTTAAAACTAACATATACCAAGATAAGTGACGCTACGATGGAAAACAAAAAAGTTTTTCTCACTAGAACTAGTTTTTAGACCGATCGTTCCTAAGGCAGCTATATGCTATAGTCATCCGATTTGGATCCGAATTTTTTTCTAGAATAATGGATAAATTTCGCTCGATAGCTTTTGGATAGTTCGCGTAGAAACTAATATATAGCGTGATTATCATGTGACGCTACGATGGAAAAAAAAAAAGTTTTTACTCACTAGAACTAGTTTTTGGACCGATCGTTCCTAAGGCAGCAATATGCTATAGTCATCCGATTTTGATCAAATTTTTCCAGAATTATGTGGGGGCATATAAAACTAATATATACCACGATTGGTGGCGCTACGATAGAAAAAAAAAGTTTTTCTCACTAGAACTAGTTTTTGGACCGATCGTTCCTATGACAGCTATATGCTATAGTGATCCGATTTTGATCAAATTTTTCCAGAATTATGTGGAAGCATGTAAAACTAATATATACCACGATTGGTGACGCTACGATGGAAAACAAAAAAGTTTTTCTCACTAGAACTAGTTTTTGGACCGATCGTTCCTATGGCAGCTATATGCTATAGTCATCCGATTTTGATAAATTTTTTCAGAACTATGTGGACACATATAAAAACAAATATATACCACGATTGGTGACGCTACGATGAAAAAAAAAAAGTTTTTCTCACTAGAGCTATTTTTTTGACCGATCGTTCCTATGGCAGCTATATGCTATAGTCATCCGATTTTGATCAATTTTTCCAGAATTATGTGGAAACATGTAAAACTAATATATACCACGATTGGTGACGCTACGATGGAAAACAAAAAAGTTTTTCTCACTAGAACTAGTTTTTGAACCGATCGTTCCTATGGCAGCTATATGCTATAGTCATCCGATTTTGATCAATTTTTCCAGAATTATCCGTGAAGCAAAATAAAACTAAAATATACCACGATTGGAGACGCTACGATGGAAAAAAAAAAGTTTTTCTCACTAGAACTAGTTTTTTGGACCGATCGTTCCTATGGCAGCTATATGATATAGTCATCCGATCCGTCAAATTTTCTAAAAATGTGTATTTAAGACTTTTACAAAGTTTACGTGAAGATAGCGTTAAAACAATAACGATGGAGATAACATAGAAACAAAGAAATTTTCTAACTAGAAATAGTTCACAGAATGAACAATAGTTCACAAAAACGAACTATAGTTCAAAAAATGAACTATATTTCAAAAATGAACAATAACTCTAAGATGAATAGTTCATAAAAAAATGAACTAATGAACTAGGTCATTGAAATGAACTAGATTCTTCAACTCTATTCTAAACCTCTAGGTCTTATACGCGAAATGCTAGTACCTATTTTTGTGGATATAACATGGAAAAGTATTTAAAGTGCGTACTAAGAAAAAGTATAACGAATAAGTTGAGTACGAAAAAATCACCTCCAAATCACAATAATTTTGCGTAAGTGTAATTGAGAACAGAGAACGGATTTAGGCTTAAAATACTTTACACTTTTTCACATTAGTCCGCACAGTGGCCACTGTGGCATTCGTAATGATCTCCACCTTGCATTTAAGCTGTTCAAATGTCTTACACAAAGCCTTCACATCCTGAGCACTACCCGCACGAAATTCATTCTGAGTATCAAACTTTTCATGATTGAAAATATAAACTCGTGCGGGTTTAAGTTTGCTTTTGCTTAGAACGGGAACCGAAGAGCTAATAACCGAAAGGGGTTTAACATTAAAGCTACCCTGAGCATCATAGGAGTTTAGTTTAGTTTTGGGTACAGCACCGGTGGAAGGAGGATTAAGACTGATATAGGGTTTTGGCACAGCTGTGGAGGTCAGCAGCTTGGTGGTGGTGGTGGTGGAAGACGGTGCAGTGGAAGAGCTCAGGGTGGTGGTAAAAGATTTGGGCACAGCTGTGGTTGTGCTTGTCGAGGCATAAGGTGATACATAGCCTATGGCCAAAGGCTTCGGAGCATAGGGCGACACATAGGGTTTCGAGGTAGAGGTGGTTGTTTTGGTGGGTGGCCAATTATGGAACTGAGCTTTAGGCTTGAGCTCTACACGCTGAGTCTCCACATGCTGTGTGACACTACGTCCGTTCTTTTGTGAAATGGTGGTTTGTTCGGTTTTTACCAAAGTACTCGAGCGTTTAGGCCCTGCACTGGCGGTGGCCTTGAAGACAGGCGTTGATCGTAGGGCCACGCCATTCAGACTGGGTGGACGTGGACGTGATGAGCTGGTAGAGGTGGTGGTGCTGGTGGTGGTGGTGAAGGCGCCACCACCACCCCCACCCGTATGCATTTGCGCAAAGAGAGCTTCCAATTCAGCCTGGCTGGGTGTACGACGATCCACTATCTCTGTTATGTGCGCCTTTTGTGTATGCGTCACCGTTTGTCGTGTGGACAAGTAGGTGACCGTTTGCTTATTTGAATCGAAGATGGTGGAATTCTGTACGGCTGTGTTGGTGGTACAAGTGGCTGCACTGGTGGTCTTGACATTCTTACGCGGATCCTGAGCAACCAGAGCTTGACTGGGCATACTGGAGCTCTGATCCGTCTCCTTCTTTTTGCTCCACCAAACCATTTTCTCTCACTCTCACTTGCTCGATGGGTTTGGTTAGCTGCGCGCACAGTTGTGTATATCTCGACGTTTCGCTTGGCACTGAAACTTTCGCATTTGAGATAAGACTAAAAGCGATTACTCAACTGATACCCGGCCAGTGTACACATACATACAAAGTTTAATGGGGGAGTACCTCAAGAGGGGTAACATTTCTACGCCTCTGTCTAAATTACTCATACGTAGACCGAAAAGTTTGTTTACCCCCAAAACACGCCGGATTTTAGGGTATACCACACTTCGTGTATTTTGTGGTTTATTTTCACACAAAGACTGATAATTTCCAAGAAATTGGCATACAAATACTTGCTCATAAAAGCGATCCACAAAACCACTATTTATATCGGAAGCTTTTGCTCTTAAGTAACTCTCATTCTCCCTCTCTCTCTCTCTCTCTGTGTGTGTCTTAAGAGATTTAAGCTTAGGGTCTGTGCCGGTTGCTCTTAACATTTTATTTATTGATTTTCTTGCCATGATTTTTCAACTTGTCAAACGTATTTCAGTTCCTCGCCAGACGTTGCGTCGTGCGGTGATTGAATTTTCCTAAAATACAATTTTTCTCTTATTAAACGGTTACAAACAACTTTTCAAAGCGGCAACTGTCAAGTGTTTTCCAGTGTCAAAAACAAATGAATTTTGTGAGTCCTGAGCAGACCCATCCAATTAATGATAAGATATAGAGTATTGTTCTATGTCAATTTTGTAATTTATATTCCAACAGCAGCCGGCTGCAGCAGTTCCCATAAACTTAATGAATTTGTAATATATGCCCGCCAATTACAGGTGCAAATAGGTACTTAAAACTAGAAATCCCCGTGTCATGGTTTGATTGTTCGAGTGAAGGGGTAAAACCCTATGAGACGACCATTTCAAATATTAATTAACAGTAACCCCAGGAAACATACTTGTGTGTGCCACTGTAGCATGCAATCATTTGACTCAATTGAGGATTGCATGCATTTCCCTATTTAGACTTCAGTTAACAATAACATCTTCCTACTGAAAAGTCATCGATCAACCAGAACTGGTTAAGTACAATTAATAGTTCTGGTGATGGGGCAGCAAATTTGAATGGAGGAATTACAAAATTGTTAATTTATGCATTTACAGTGGTATAAACAGGGCAAAGTTTAAGGTTCGAATTTTTTGCAATGAAAGACAGGATACTTAGGATTTCGACGTTAAAATAAAACACTTATAAATCTCCAGCAAAGGTTTCAACTGTGCCGAAGTTTTAATACACTTGCAAAAGTTTACTCCAACAGATTTAACCTGTAGAATATATATAGGATATAGATATCAGATATTTATAAATTCAAAATCATTGAGAATCAAAATTTAATTAGTTTACCATAAAAAAAACGAGAAGGCAAAGCTAACTTCGACTGTGCCGAAGTTTTAATACACTTGAAAAACTTTACTCCAACTGATTTAACCGGAAAAATATATATAGGATATAGATATCACATATTTAAAATTTTTAAATCATTGATAATAAAAATTTGATACCATAAAAAAAACTTTTCTTAGTAAAACACATTTTCCGACCGATCGGTCCTATGGCAGCTATATGCTATAGTCATCCGATTTTGATAAATTTTTTCAAAATTATGTGAAAGCATATAAAACTAATATATACCAAGATTGGGGACGCTACGATGGAAAACAAAAAAGTTTTTCTCACTAGAACTAGTTTTTTGACCCACCGTTTCTATGGCAGCTATATGCTATAGTCATCCGATTTTGATCCATTTTTTCCAGAATTATGTGGAAGCCTAAGAAACAAATATATACCAAGATTGGGGACGATACGATGGAAAACAAAAAAGTTTTTCTCACTAGAACTAGTTTTTTGACCGACCGTTTCTATGGCAGCTATATGCTATAGTCATCCGATTTTGATAAATTTTTCCAGAATTGTGTGGAAGCATATAAAACTTATATATACCACGATTGGTGTCGCTACGATGGAAAACAAAAAAGTTTTTCTCATTAGAACTAGTTTTTGGACCGATCGTTCCTATGGCAGCTATATGCTATAGTCATCCGATTTTGATAAATTTTTTCCAGAATTGTGTGAAAGCATATAAAACTAATATATACCAAGATTGGGGACGCTACGATAGAAAACAAAAAAGTTTTCTCACTAGAACTAGATTTTGGCCGATTAGTTTTTGTGTATGAATTTTTTAAATAGTTTTTAGACCGACCGTTTCCTATGGCAGCTATATGCTATAGTCATCCGATTTTGATAAATTTTTTCCAGAATTACGTGGAAGCATATAAAACAAATATATACCACGATTGGAGACGCTACGATGGAAATCAAAAAAGTTTTTCTCACAAAGACTTATTTTTCGACCGATCGTTCCTATGGCAGCTATATGCTATAGTGATCCGATTTTGATAAATTTTTCCAGAATTATGTGGAAGCATATAAAACTAATATATACCAAGATTGGTGACGCTACGATGGAAAACAAAAAAGTTTTTCTAACTAGAACTAGTTCTTAGACCGATCGTTCCTATGGCAGCTATATGATATAGTCATCCGATCCGGCCGGTTCCGACATATTAGTTGCGTGCAGTAAAAAGAAGACTCTGTGCAAAATTTCAGCTCGATAGCTTTAAAACTGAGAGACTAGTTCGCGTAGAAACAGACAGACGGACGCGCCGCGAATTGAACTCAGCTCGTCGTCCTGATCAAGAATATATATAGTTTATGGGGTCGGAAATGAATATTTCTATGCGTTACAAACTTCTGGGCAAAATTAATATACACTTTACAAGTGTATAAAAATCCCATAAACAACATTTAAACGAGAACTTAAATCTGAAATCTATTTAGCCCGAATTATGGAGAGGAATTATTTAAAAGATGTTAATATTAACAGTAAGTGCCGATTTCTTATCTTCTTAATAGCTGTGTTAGCTCTATGTAGAAGATGAGAAATCGGCCCTTAATGTAAACATTAACATAAAGTTGGCACACTGAGCGCACAGTGAACCCAAATCAAAGCGATTGCGATTAGTAATCAATGAGATTATATATATTTGAAAGAATTTAATAACTATTTAATATGCTGGTGAAAAAATTGATAACGATTAGAAATAATCAAAAAGTCTCATCGGGATTAATTGAAATAATGACAAAACAATAAAAATTAAAAAAAAAAAACAAATCAAAAATAATCTTAAAAAAACGAGAAGGCAAAGTTAACTGCGACTGTGCCAAAGTTTTAATACACTAACTCCTATTTTTTAGTTTTGCATTATTATTATAGCTTGACTTTCAAATATTCCTTCAAACCGTATTTTTAGTTTTGCCATTTTTGGAGCAAAGTTCTTGCTGGAGGAAGCACTCAACTAATTTTAGCTTGGACTTTCCATTTCAATCCCCCTTCAAACCGTTTTCAAAAATTCGAAGTAGTTTAGCAGATATAGCCATTTTAGTGGAGCAAAGTTCTTGCTGGAGGAAGCACTCAATAAACCCTTTTAGGGGTCTTCCCTTTGAAAAAATTTTAATTTTTTGATTTTTTAGTTTTGCATTATTATTATAGCTTGGACATTCCATTTTCATCCCCTTCAAACCGTTTTCAAAAATTCGAAGTAGTTTAGCAGATATAGCCATTTTAGTGGAGCAAAGTTCTTGCTGGAGGAAGCACTCAATAAACCCTTTTAGGGGTCTTAGGCCTTTGAAAAAATTTTAATTTTTTGATTTTTTAGTTTTGCATTATTATTATAGCTTGGACATTCCATTTTCATCCCCTTCAAACCGTTTTCAAAAATTCGAAGTAGTTTAGCAGATATAGCCATTTTAGTGGAGCAAAGTTCTTGCTGAATGAAGCACTAAATAAACCCTTTTAGGGGTCTCAGGCCTTTGAAAAAATTTTAATTTTTTGATTTTTTAGTTTTGCATTATTATTATAGCTTGGACTTTCCATATTCATCCCCTTCTCTCTTAAACCGTTTTCAAAAATTCGAAGTAGTTTAGCAGATATAGCCATTTTAGTGGAGCAAAGTTCTTGCTGGAGGAAGCACTCAATAAACCCTTTTAGGGGTCTTAGGCCTTTGAAAAAATTTTAATTTTTTGATTTTTTAGTTTTGCCTTATTATTATAGCTTGGACATTCCCCTTTTATCACCTTCAAACCGTTTTCAAAAATTAATAAATACACTAAATCATTTTTAAGGTACACTCAGAAAAAAAATCCGAGAACTTTGTACTTAAATCGAGTAGAAACGTTTACAATAGTACGAAAATACTTGATACAAAATACTTGGTTCAAGTACGAGTTTTTCAATCCCAAAATTCTTGATTTTTGACCGATTCAGGATACACATTAAGTACATGTTCTGCTATTCGAAGTCTATTTTTACAACCTTATTCTTAGGACGAAATGGTCTTGGTCCAATTCCGATTTGTTCTTATGCTAGAATTGAACCAGGAACTTGCCTACTCAAAAGAAGACCAAAATGTTCTTGATATAAGTATTTCGTACTTTGTTTAGGAATTTCGTTCTCATTTAAGGAACATTTTGGGTAAATTTTAAACTTAGGATTGATTCTATCCCCAAGTACCAAGAATCATACTTAGAAAATTTAAGTATAAAACGAAATAAATTCTAGCCCGTTCGTTCTAGAATGTTTGGGTATAAAAAATCTTGATTTGGTATTCGTTATATAAATTTGTTCCTTCAGGAAATTTTGAGAAAAATTCAACTTAAGACGAAATTTCACGCAAATAAAAAATTTGTAGTAGGGTTAATTAACCAGATTGAAACTGGGAAACCAACATAACTAATTTCTGCGTTTGACTCTGAATAAATTTTTGAATATTTATTCAATTCACACCGAATTTTAAAATCGCAACTCAAATAACAAGGCTCAGAACCACTATTGTACCGGTTCAATTGGGTTCAGAACTAGTCTTGAAAAATTAAAAAAAAATTGCAAATATTTATTAGTAAAATTTAAGCCCAAAAAATATGATTGAATATTTAAAAAAAAATTAAAAAAAAAAAAAAAATTCGAGGTGATAATCGTTTTTTACACCGCCATTTTAATGCTGATTTTTTCATTAGGAACTTTCTCACAACATTTAATTTAGACAATCAGTTTGCAGTTGTATCTCATAGTGATAAAAAAAACATTTAAATAGTACTTTATATACCCACCTAAAAAGAGGAAAAAAAAAAACAATTTTAAAAGTTCTATATTTTCTCATAATGATGGAAAAGGTTCCCCTTTGGTTCAAACCCGGTTTTAATCCGGGAAAATAAATATCTTCTTTTTATCAACCCAAACACCAAATTGTGAGTTCATTAGCTTAGATAAAATCCGAGATATGGGCCTAAGCCACCTAATTTGGTGCGGAACCGGTTTTGAAACAGCAAAATGATTAGCACCATATTTCTCACCTACACATAAAATTTCAAGTTTATAGCTCAAATAGTTTCAGAGAAATGGCTCTGAACCGCCCTTTAAACCGGTTTAAGGCCGATTACAGCACCAAGTACCAAGTTCAATTGAGAACCTAAACCTTCTAGGGATAAATATTTAGTGACGAATTTCATTCAAATTGGTATGAAAAATATTCGTATTCAGTTTACTTCAAGTCCAGCAGCTCATCCAAAACATTGTCAATTGGTCGTCAACCTCTTCAAATTTTTTGACATGCCTTATCGTAACAAATGTACATCGATTAATTAAATTCTTAATTAGGTTGGTGAGCGGCTATTAAGAATGATTATACAGCGCTGGTACCGGGAAGGTTAATCGGCTATGCGATTTCTGGATTTCTGGAATGTTTCATGTTGAAAATTTTGGAATATCATTATCAGACTTTAGTTCTAAGTTTATTGAAATAAAAATTTTTTTAATAACATTTGTTCCTGGTTTTTGCTGAATTATATTAAGAACTACAGGGTTGCCCATATTCGACGGACCCATCTGGCAACGCCATAACTTTTGACAGAGATGTCAGATCGCTTAATGACATACCGCGTTTGAAGCGTCAGTCCAAGCAGATTTTTACCATGGAACAATACACGCCACGCGAGCGCTCTGAAATAGTTGAAATTTACATTCAACAGAACAAGTCAATTGTGAAAACTCAATGGAACAAAATTATCATGTCCGATGAAGCCCATTTCACATTGAATGGGACCGTAATAAGCAAAATTGCCGTATTTACGCCACTGAAAATCCAGGAGAGGAAAGGGATTCAAGAAGTGCCTCTTCATGACGAAAAAGTCACAGTTTGGTGCGGCGTTAGTGCGAAAACGGTCATTGGGCCGTTTTTCTTCCAAAGGAAAATGGCCATGCTGTTACCATCAACCAGGAGCGTTATCGCGACATGATGACCAATTTTGTGATGCCAATTATTCGTCGAAAGCGTATGAGGCAGTTCTGGTTTCAACAAGACGGCGCTCCACCGCACACAAAGTCGCATAACAACGATTTTCTGAAAAGTTTGGGTGATGTCGAAAAGTGGTGATTTGGACGGCCACCCGTTCGCCCGATTTGACGCCGCCTGACTTCTTCTTGTGGGGATATTTGAAGTCAAAGGTTTACGTTAACAAGCCAAGGACCGTAGAAGAGCTCAAGGACAACATTCGTGAAGAAATAGCCGCTATTCCGGCCGAAATGTTGGCGAAAACGATGGAAAATGCTGCAAAAGGGCACAATACGCCATCAACGCCAGAGGCAGCCATTTGAGAGATATCATATTCAAAAATTGATGTAAACAAATCTACTTGGAACAAATTAAATGATTAAGATTGCCAACCGCCAAATTTTTATTTTTTTCTTTGATTTTTAAAAAAAAATTTAACATGGTCCGTCGAATATGGGCAACCCTGTATAGGTCCACACCTTTCAAATGTTTTGGAAAATATATCGAAATAAGCACTAATGCATTTACGCTGTACCGATGGTTGGTATCAAAAAATAATACAATTCACTTTATTCGTTCAAAAAGTTATTGGATTCCCAGTATTTCGGTAAGAAAGTGGATATCCACCACCAAAATTAAACAGTCGAGTCTGTTTTTCTGTTTTTTTATAAGACTTTGGGTTTAAAAATAAGATTATTTGTGGGTTCTACAGATGACATTAAAACATATTTCGGCACAATACTTTATATGAATAGAATGACTTTTGAAAAGCTCTGAAAGCTGTCTTATTTATATGAATCATAGTGCCGAAATAAATTTGTATGTCAGCTGGAATGAGGCCTTTAAGGTTAATGTGTAAATCTTTGATAAGGAAATGTTCTATCTTTAAATTCTTTCTCTCTCTCTCTTTTCCTTTCTTTTGCACTTCTAACAACCCTCAGCTGTTACCCTAACACCCAAAAATGACTGGCACTGCCATGGACTTGGATGAGATACTCACACAAATTGGTGAATTTGGACGTTATCAGAGACGTAACTACCTGCTCATTTGTCTGCCCGTACTTTTTGCGGCAGCCAATAGTCTGTCCTATGTATTTACCGCCGGATCACCCACCTATCGTTGTCTCATACCCGAATGCGATGATCCTTTAGCACCGGAATATAAAACCGATTGGCTGGATGTGGCTGTGCCGGGCACTTGGAGTAAAAAGGGACATTTTACGCCCGAAATGTGTGATCGTTATGTGGCGGCCAATGAGAGTATAAGTAGTCAGAGTCATATGGAGTGCAATGCCTCCATATTCACACACCAGGTGGAACGTTGTGATGCCTTTGTCTATGGCAGTCGAGAGCAGACCATTGTACAGGAATGGGGACTGATGTGCAAAGAAAATGTCTGGAAATTGGCCTTTGTGGGTACCATACACTTTGCTGGCCTGGTTATAGGCACGGCACTGTTTGGTTATTTGGCAGATCGGTGGGTAGTAGAGAACCCACCCAAAACACAGTGTGTACCCTAATCAAGATCCTCTCTCTAGCTTTGGTCGCAAGCATGTCTTTCTGTTCTGCATTATTTTTATGGCGGTCACGGGCGTGGCTCAGGCTTTGGCCTGGAGTTATATTAGTTTTCTAATATTTGCCCTATTCAATGCAGTGGGCACCTCCGGCGTCTATCCGCTGGCCTTTATTATAGGCGTGGAAATGGTGGGACCACGCAAACGAGAGATGTCCTCAATAGTGCTAAACTATTTCTATGCTGTGGGTGAGGCCTTATTGGGTCTGGCGGTATTTATACCCAATTGGCAGCATTTACAGCTGGCCCTCTCCATTCCCCCACTGATATTTGTGGTGTACATTTTCTTTGTACCCGAATCGGTAAGATGGTTACTGGCGCGTAATCAACATGAGAAGGCGGGCGAAATTATACGGAAGGCGGCTTATGTGAATCGCCGTGAGCTTTCTGTGGAATTGTTGGCCAGCTTTAAGCAGCAGGAATTGGATGTGGATTCGAAGAAACCCACACAGGATGGACAAATTTCGTTGGCAATCAAACAGGTGTTTGCCTCGCGTACTTTAATGCTGCGCTATGGCATAATGATTGTCATATGGGCAGTCAATTCCATAGTATTCTATGGTCTCTCATTGAATTCGACCAGTTTGAGTGGCAATAAATATCTCAATTTTGCACTTGTATGTCTGGTCGAAATACCGGGTTATAGTTTGGCTTGGGTAAGTGAAGTTACAACAACTGAACAAAAATGAGCATTTGACTTATTTATTGAACCACAGCTTTGCCTGCGCAAATTGGGTCGACGACTGGCCTTATCCGGTTCCCTGATGCTTTGCTCGATAACTTGTGTGGCCAGCGGTTATATTACCATGGGTATGTCGAGATTATATGATAATTAGTTTAAGCTAATTAAAATTTTCTATGCATGCTTCAATTAGTGCAAAACGACAGGATTACACGTAAAGTGTTTAAAATTTTACGGGTAAATAATCATGGAGGAGATTTGAACAGAATTTATGGGCGTTTGGCTTGATTTGTTTTTAAATTTTTAAAATTTAATATACCCTTCTTTTTAAAGGTGTATAAAAATATCTTCTATTACTAAGATAATGTTGCAAACATAAATAATATTCTATGTACCGAAGGTAGAATATTAGTTTGTGCAAATGTATGTAACAGTCTCGACCCCAAAAAGTAAATATATTCTTGATCAGCATCAACAGCCGAGTCGATATAGCCATGTCCGTCTCTCCGTCTGTCTGTCCCGTCTGTTATAAACGAAGAAATATAAGAGATAGTGGGATTGAATATTTATTTTTTTTTAATAAAATTTATCAGGTAAAAAATTTTAGTTTGATCTTTGTGCCTCCCTGCAAATTAAAAAAAACTGAATATGTTCCACAATTTTGGAGTTACGTTGTTCGAACCTTTTTAGACATATATTCTACTCATCATTTCTTATCAAGCCCCCCATACATCGTTTTTCGATCAGATGAACAATAGTGGCGCTATATGTAAAAAGAAAATTTAATGCAACGACAACAACAACACCGCAGCCACTTACGAGAAAGAGAGAGCGAGAGGGCAATAGCTTACTGGACTGCGCCGCTTTCAGTTTCCCCCCTTCCTTTCCAATAGATATTTGTGTAAGTAGGCAAAGACGAAGTATGAGAGGAGAGATGCAATTGAGATGGCTTGCATGGTCAGAAATCACGCGTGATTCCCGCGTGACTAATATAGATATGTTTATGTTAATAGGAAATTATATACAAATTTTATTATTTTTACAAGTTATGTACTAGGGTAATTCTACCCATCATTACTTATCGAGCCCGTACATCGTTTTTCAACCAGATAAACGATAGTCGAAAGAGTTGCCACCCCCAGATTTTGAAAAAACCTCACACTTTAAAGTTATCAGTTACATACAAACAGGTACAGAGTATATTACAGTCGGGCTTGACCGACTTTCTTACTTGTTTCTGATAAGTATTGCGTTAATTATGTGTTGGGATAGTCGACGCGCGTTTTGTGTGATCAGATGTTGCTTGCTTTGATAGCAAGTTATCAGCATTTTTTTTTAAATTAATAAGTCTACCTCATGTCAGATAGTTACCAGATTAGATTTATAAGAAACTAATCGATATATACCTACTGTTTTATGGTTTCCAAAGTTTTTCAAGTAGATTTCACTTTTAATAATATCGTTCAGAAAGCTTCTAAAAATGAATTGATAAGACAGATGAGACCATAGCAACATAGGAACAATCGGTTGATAACTTTGTTAAGAATGTTCTTCTCCACATTAAATAAAATAGAATAATTAACATCAAAGGGCAATTTGAGACGCCGCTCTAATTTAAGTAATGTTAAGCTCTTAATGTCATGTAGATACTACTGCTGTTAACTTTCTAGTGTCATGTGGATAGTTTACTCAAAATGTTTGTTCCTATAGGAAAACACTGGAGTTAGAGCGAGACGGACGTAGTCAAAAAAGTACTCGGAGAGCGAATAGCTGACTAATTTAGAGCAGTCCCGGCCAGCTCATACCCAGTGGCGCAAATAGTCATTACATAATAGATTACTCCTGCGTGACTTTGCCATTAGTATGAAGGAAATAATCCCATACAGTTTGCTTTACTTTGCCATATGCATGGCCGCTTTGTAAACGGGGTGCGCACAACCTGCATTACTCGTAATAAAAGAAGTAGACAAGAGTCGAACGTTCGACTTGGTTTCAATTACTATCCCTCTAACGAAAAGCAGCGATTGTAGTACATTACTTTTTCGTCAGGCGTAATGCATACTTTCGGCAGATCACATTTAGCTCTGCGCCGCTGGGTAGCCACTGGGGGCCGAGCGCCTTCGTGTTTTCACACAGACGCGAGCCGAAGTCATGTCTGTGTGAATCGGTGAGCTCAGAAAAACTTGATTTTGCAAGTGAACTCACTGCCTACTGTGACAGTCACCAACACATGCTCATATTTCAGTCCTCTCCATTTGGCCGGCCCTGTAAAATTTAGAGTGAAGAGGTAGCATAGAGTAAAGAGAGATAGAGGGGAGACGGGTTCTCAAATGAGGTGCTGTTAAGTAACAGTACGAGTTGAGATACTTTAAAACAGCCAAGAGCGAGGCAAAGGAGTATGGTGTAAATATAATGCGACGTGAATACGTTGAAGCTAGCACTATTGGCTCTATTTTCTTTTCGAGGGCCAGTCGCCGTGTTGGTGAAGCAGGTGCGGGGTACGTCGGTAACGTTTTTAAAATGTTGCCAGCGAATTCAACATGTTGCTAAGGTCTTTTAACACACATAGGAAAACACGGTGGTTAGAGCGAGACGGACATTGTCATGAAAGTACTCAGAGAGCAATAATAACAAAAAACAGCTGATTATTTCGCTGTTAAGTTTGTTTAAGCAAAAAAAAGAACAGCTGATTATTTCGCTGTTAAGTTTGTTGGCGAGCAATCTTTCCCTCTAGAAATATTTACTCTATGGAGGTGGCGGCGTCTCAAATTGGCCTTCGATGTTAAATATTCTATGGATGTGTTGGGTCTGAATGATTGAGACGGCTCTCAAAATAGAGTGCTGTTAAGCGATAGTACGACTGTAGAAACTTCACTCAAAATTATAATACACATAGGAAAACACGGTGGTTAGAGCGAGACGGACATTATCATGAAAGTACTCAGAGAGCGAAAATGACAATGAACAGCTGACTGTTTTCTGAGTGAAATGCTGTCGACTGAGCAATTGTTGAGTCAATATTTACTAGTCTTGTGCCGCAGCCAAACGAATGAGGGAAGAGAAAACAATATTTGATTGTTTCTATTGTCGATGGCTCTCGTGTTTGCCGCAAGCTCTGTCTGTGAATTCGTATGCTCGCGCTATAGCGGCGAGTAAAGCAACAAAACAAGAGCACTGAGAGCATAGGCCTTGGGTACCTCTGCCTTAAACAAACCAAGTTTCAAAGCTTTATTGGGACGGGAATAAACGGGATAGTCATGGGTTTGGTACGATAAAGATCTCAAAATTTTTATATAAATCATTCTTGGAATTATGTAATTAGTTAAGTAAAAAGTAATTAGTAAGTAATGAAGTAATTAGTTCTGTGAGCAGATATGATTTGAGAATCTCGTGTATTATTTATGATTATAATGCCATTACGTTTATTTGGCAACTCTGAGACAAGAAGTCAACACAAAATACAAGTGGCATTTAAGACTAGTTAAGATCATATACTTTATCTCTATAAAATGTTAAGCTTAATCATATCTTGAAGAACGGGTAATAAATGTACATTTCATAAGATAAAAGATCTACCACCACAACTGTAACCAACCGCTGCCTAATTTTATTTCAAGATTAGCAGCTTATAACTGTTAACATTAATTAACTTGTATAACTCCATGCTTATTTACCCTCTAGATACCCTCAAATGCAACTCTTCTCAACCGCTATTCTTGATCCTTCTCTGCACAGGTGCCAATTGGTTGGTGGTCACACTATTTCTCATTGGTAAATTGGGCATAACCTCCTCATTTGCTGTCATCTATACCTACACCGCGGAAATGATGCCGACGGTTGGTTAATTAATAATTATGATCAATTAAGTTTATAATAATAATAATAATATTTTCCAGGTAATTCGCAGTGGCGGTGTTGGTGTCATGTCCACCTTTGCTCGTTGTGGCGCCATGTTGGCCCCCTTTGTGCCCATGCTGGTTAGTTGTGGCTTTTATCACACAACATAATCAATATGATCATATTTTTTTTGTGATACTTTACAGGGTGCCTACTATGAGCCATTGCCTTTGCTACTCTTTGGGGTAATTTCCCTAATAGCTGGCTTACTCTCGCTAACGCTGCCCGAAACATTTCGCAAAAAGCTGCCCGATACGGTGAGTGAAATATGCGAGATAAGCATTTCGAAAATATAAATATATATATATATGTATATGTAAATCTGTACTATTTATAGGTGGCCGATGCCATTGCTTTGGGCAACAAACCAGTCACATTAGAGGACCAAAACCAACAGCCGGAGTCTTAATCTTAAGTTTATTATTCGATTTAAATTCATCATTTTAGATGGATTATTTATATTTAGAAATAAAGACTAACAAAACATAATATTTCTTGGAATATCTATGAAAACAAGTAAGCAAACACAGCAGATCCGACGGTTCTGTACAAACCCGTAGGTTCTACAACGCACACGATATTTTGAGATTTTTACATAGTTATGAAAATTGGAAATCAACTATGAAACAACTTTTTCAGAAATAAGCCGGAGCATTATTCTTCTTCTAAGATAAAGATTTGGCGTAATTGAGGCGATTCAAGAATATAAATTGGTTTCGGGAATTTTTTTTTCGGATAATAACTTTCCGGATATAGAAAATCTGAGAAGTAATCTTCAAAGAGGGGTTTGTAGAGTTGAGTCTAAGCGGAATTACGGCGATCCAAGAACAGAAATGAATTTCCGTAATTTTTCCGTCAATTCCGGAAAATAACTTTCCGCACAGATTTAGGATAAAGCCGGAACGTTATTCTTCATCTAAGTAAAAATTCGGTGTAATTGGGGCAATCCAAGAATATTAATTATCCCAGCCTTCAGCCTATTTGTAAGTCCGGATAATAACTTTCCGTTAAGATATAGGGAAAATCCGGGACGTAATCATTAAAAAGAGGTTTTTAGAGTTGAGTTTAAGCGGAATTACGGCGATCCAAGAACAGAAATGAATTTCCGTAATTTTTCCGTCAATTACGGAAAATAACTTTCCGCACAGATTTAGGATAAAGCCGAAACGTTATTCTTTATCTAAGTAAAAATTCGGCGTAATTGGGGCGATCCAAGAATATTAATTATCCCAGCCTGCAGTCTATTTGTAAGTCTGGATATTAACTTTCCGTTAAGATATAGCGAAAATCCGGGTAGTAATCATTTAAAAAGAGGTTTTTAGAGTTGAGTTTAAACGGAATTACGGCGATCCAAGAACAGAAATGATTTTTTGTCAGTTTTATTTGCCAGCCGTGTATCTTTGTAAGTCCGGAATACAACTCTCCGGACTGGTTTATTCCTAAGAGAAGAATTTTAAGGTAGAGATTCGTCGGAATTAGGGCGATCATGTAGGGCGAAGCATGTAAATTGGTGTGTGGCATTTTTATCCACCCTGCAGTATATTTGTAAGTCCGGAAATTAACTTTCCGGACTGATTTAGAGAATTTTCAGGTAGAAATTCGTTGAAACTAGGGCGATCCAATAAAAAAATTGGTTTCTGGCATTTTTTCGGACTGCCAATCCTTTGTAAGTCCGAAAAAATAACTTTCCGGACTGATTTACGGAAAAGCGTTAGAGATTCGGTGAAAGTACGGGCGATCCAAGCACAGAAATGACTTTTTGTCTTTTTTATTGGTCTGCCGTGCACCTTTGTAAGTCCGGAATACAACTCTCCGGTCTGATTTAGGGAATAAACGGAACGTTATTCTTAAGAGAACATTTTTAAGGTAGAGATTCGTCGGAATTAGGGCGATCATGTAGGGTGAAGCATGTAAATTGGTATGTGACATTTTTATCCACCCTGCAGTATATTTGTAAGTACGGAAATTAACTTTCCGGACTGATCTAGGGAATAACCGAAAGTTTCTAGAATATAAATTGGTTTGAGGTATTATTATCTAAGATAGCGGTTATTTTGACGCCACTCAGTCGCACAGGTAATTGCGACGCTTCGAAAAGAATAACAAAAACAACAAGCAGGCGCGAGCAAAAACAAAATACACACAGTTTGCGCTTCAGAGTCTAGGGCAGACAGACGGCTGCTCGACTCGAGCCTCGCTTATAATAGTTGGACTGCTTGCAAAATAAAATTGCTTTAAACCGGATTTGGACCAAAAACTTGGGTACAATTGTTGGATCAGGAAATGAAAAAATGTTTTAAAATAAGTTTAAATAAAGTTTTTGCTTATGATTTCTTACACATCTTTAACATATTTTCAAAAATCAAATCACTCCCCAAAGAGTCCTTCAAACAATTGTGAATCCGTTACAACGCCAAATCGTTGCAATAACTTGTACTTTGTTTGTGAATTACTGCGCAAGCATATGGGCTGATAGAAACGAAATCGTTTTGTATCCCCTTCCCAGCTGGCTAGCAAATCATCTGTGTATATCAAAGTCTCTTGACGTCGTCCCCAAAAATCCACATAGGCCAACTTTAATTGATCCTGCTGCTCATTGATATAAATGAAACCGACTAGATTGGTGGCCGCATAACTGCCCAAAGTGAGGGTGATAAGGCCACTTATGCCTATGGCCCCACAAATGGCCAAAGCATCGGTGGACACCTGACCAGCCTGGCCCAGAGCAAAGGCCAAAGGGGTACCGGCGGCTGTGACGGCAGCCTGATAGATTTTCAGCTTATTAAAGGCAGCCACCAAACGGATGAGGGGCAAATGATAGATGGTTCTCCATTCCGAGAAGCCGGCATTTAGATCAGAAGTAGCCGGAGTTGAGGTAGAAGCCAGACGTTGATGTGGTGTAATAAATTTACTCAATTGACATCTTAATAGTTGTTGAGGCAGCACTACAATTTAAGGAGTTTTATTTTATGGTTTTTCCTCTAATAAAAACAAAACTCACTTGTGTAACAGCTGAGCGTTTGGAGATGAGCGAGCGCTCTAGGCGATAACTTTTACAGCTGCTTACGTTATATTTTTAAAATTTGAACTTACGTTAAACGTAAGCGTATCGAAATGAGCGCCCATTCGAGCAATTTAATAATAGCACGGGGGCCAGATGAGCAAACAAATTACGGAAATGGCCAGTCGACGACCAGCGCTCGCCAGTTTATTTACGGCTAATTTATTCTCAATTAAATTACTTAAATAAGTATGTATTTGGATTTAGTATTTTACACAATATATATTATATCCAAAACGAATGGAACATCCATCAAAACAAAAACAAGAAACACACCGAAATCCACATTACTTGGCCATAATTTGTGTGTTGTTAATTTTGTGCTTACACCAAAGCCATAACTATTTATAGCGCATTTTTGGCGTGCTGTGAATTCGAAAATAGTACTTCAAAAAAAAAAAACAAAAAAAAAAACTACAAAGTGCAGTGCAAATGGCAAACAAGCAGACGATGCCAGATATGAAACCTTTTTTATGTTAACACAAGCAATCAAAGGAATGCAATTTAAATTCATTTGTATTTGAAATTGATTTTTTACATACATTTGGTGGGATCTAATAAATTTGCTAATAAAACAAACACTCGATAAAAGTTCAGTTTAAATCACGCCCCGACGATTCCAGTACAAGCCGTACAGGAGTCACTGAACAAAAGTCGGTCAACAAAAGTCGATTAGCAGGAAACACTGAACAAAAGTCACTGAACAAGAGTCACTGATCAAAATTCACGGTACTGAAGTCGCTGAGCAAGAGTTACTGAACAAGAGTCACTGAACCAAAAAGAACAATTGAAGAAGAACATGTTCACTTGTTCAGTTTAGTGAACAGCTCATTTGTGTTCACTCCCTCATCAACAACCCAGCTCTAATCTTTTGATTTATCCTTTTTTTCATTTCTATTTAGCTGTTTCGATATAAATATGTAGGTCATTAGGAGAAAAATATGAGACAAACTTACTGAAAAAATCGCAAAAATTTCATTTAACAATTTTTCTACATATTGCTGAACTGGACCCATCTGTTTGCTGTGGACTTGAATTTAATTTTTTTCTAGCGTCATTTGGTTATGTTAGTTTATATGCGTGTTTTGCAACGCGACAATAACGATTTAGAGCGGAGGATATCAGATAGCTTAATTTTATAGACCGATCCTCGACAAGAGGTTTGAGCGTTTTTGAGATTGACGCAGATTCCAAAGCATTTGTTTTGATTTACTCAATTGCGAATACGCAATAGCGCCACGCCAATTCGGCAATTCACAAAAATTAAGGCGAAATTGGTAAATTTGCCCAACAAGATTAAGTGAATTAGTTTAAAAGCAGAAAACATCAAAATGCTTGAAAATTAAAAAATGTCAAAATAAATATTTTTGTCCCGTTTGTGGTCACATTGAAAAGAGACCGTAAAGGAGCACAAAAATTTGTTTGTGCGGAAGTCACAGCTACTACTGAATATTTCGGTGAACTGATTTAAAAGTGAAAATTATCAGAATCGAACGAAAAAATACGCTATATAACACTTTTGGAGTTGGAAACAAGTCTAGAAGAAAACATTTTCGTTTTGCAGATGGTGACACAGAAATAGATATGCCATTGAATCCATTATATCAGATTTTTTTCAAAATGATAAATGAAGACTCATAGCTGATTTTGGCCATCCACGAGAAGACGTTATCGCGACATGATGAAAAAATTGTGGATGTCACAATTAACATATTTTCATCTCTATTTTAAACATAACAACTAAACTCATTTTTTTATGTATAAAGCCAAAGATAAAATTTGTATGGAGTAAAGAAAAAAAAACAAAGCGTATTGAGGATGTTCTGATTATTCAACAAAACTTTACAACCTGAAATTGTTTTTGAGTCACAAGTGTTTTCGGGTTTTGATATCATTGAAAAGTGGTATTTGGACTTTGTCACGCATAGAAATATTCATTCCGACCCGATAAAATATATATTTTGATCAGGACGACGAGCTGAGTTCATTTCGCTTGTCCCGTCCGTTCCGTCTGTCTGTCCGTCTGTCCGTCTGTTTCTGTTACGCGAACTAGTCTCTCAGTTTTAAAGCAACGAGCTGAAATTTGCAGAGAGTCTTTTTACTGCACGCAACAATATGTCGGAACCGGCCGGATCGGAGAACTATATCTTAGAGCTGCCATAGGAACAATCGGTGAAGAACAAATAGCTTAGAAAAACTTTTGGTATTCCGTAGCGTCACGAATGGAATATGTTAGCTTTATATTACAATTCTGGAAAAATGTATCAAAAGTCGGATCACAATACGCCATAGCAATCGGAAAAATAAGCTTTGTGAGAAAAACTTTTTGATTTCAGCAAGGCGAAATCGTGAAAGTTTTATATGTTTCCGCACAAAAATTTATCAAATGGAAAAAAATAACATATAGCTGCCATATAAACGATCGGTCAAAAAATAGTTCTAGTGAGAAAAACTTTTTTGTTTTTAATCGTAGCGTCCCCAATCTTGGTATATATTAGTTTTATATGCATTCACATAATTTGGAACAATGATCAAAATCGGATGACTATGATCCATACCGCTAAAAAAATTTTTATTTTTTTTTAATGGTTCAAATTTTATTATCAAGATTTAAAAATTTTAAATCTCCGATATCTATACCCCTATAGATCATATTTTCTTAAATCAGTTGGAGTAAAGTTTTTCAAGGTATTGAACTTCGGCACAGTCGAAGTTAGATTTGCCTTCTATATTCGTAGCTACAATTTGCTGAAGACAGAAAAAATTTTTTTGGTTTACGAGATATACCGGATCGCATTATCGAAGTTGTTAAAATTGCAATTTGGAAAAAATGGATAAGTTCAAGGTTAGGGCAACATAATTTCACTTGGCCCCACAAAAAATAGTCAAATCACACACAATCAATGAATTGGTTGAGAACGTGAGATTAACTGCGATTGCGATTTTCTTTACTTTTTGAAAAAAGTACGGACCAATGATGCCGCCGGCGCACAAACCGCACCAAACAGTTTTAGTTCAGAGTGTATTGGCAGCTCCCGAACTGCTCTTCAGACCAAATTCAGCAATTTTAGTCAAAAATCAGGCTCTGCAGCAGTTTGGAAGGTTTAACAATGTTTTTGCGCTCCTTATTGTATAAAATTCATGGGAATATAATCTTTATTTACCGTTTACATTTTATTATTTATTTTTTTTTGTGAAGTACATCAAAAATATTTCAATACAATAATTTGGTTTGCTTTTCGTTCCCATTTTTAGGCATGTCGCTGGCCTCGCTGGGCATCAGCGGCGGCTTTATCGTGGGCTGTTGCATAGCCGCTCAGATCGCGCGTCGTCTTGCCGCTCGTTTGTTGACCCGCGAGGGAATTGTGCCCGTTCTGCTGAACGAGGCCATAGCGGCAGCTGAATTGTGTGCCTGCTGCTTCGAGCTGATCATTGGTGAGAAGTACTTGGATATGCAAAACGGAACTAACTTGTCCCACCATTCTCACAGTGGCTGATAACTTTGGTGTGGCCACATACGCCATCTTTCTGTTCCTGCTGACGGTATGGTGGAGCAAGGTATGGGGCGACGCTTCGGCCTGTCCCTACACACATATGGAGGATGTCATCGAGGGTCGCACCAGTTTTAAGGAGATGGCCTTACGCACTTGGGCCGAGCTGATGGGCGGCTGTTGTGTCTATCGCATTGTGCAGGTGTTCTGGTGGTTAGAATTTGCCGATACCCACAAGGGACGCGCCTTCCAGGAGTGTAATGCTGATCTGCAGGTTAGCCCGTATTTGGGAGCTGCCATTGAGGGTGTGGCTACGCTGTTGTGCCGCCTGGCCTCGAAGGCTCTGAGCGAGAAGGAACCGAAATATGGCAGCTATATTGATTCCTTTATTGGCACCAGCCTGGTGGTGGCAGGTAGGCTGATCCGGCTCCGTTTTGGACGTGCCGTCCGATTGCTGTCCAATGTGGTCTCAAAATAGTTTACGCTTTTAACTATGTCTTGCTTGCAGCTTTCAATTTCTCCGGCGGTTACTTTAATCCCGTGCTGGCAACGGCCCTTAAATGGGGTTGCCGGGGTCATACAAATGTGGAGCATATCATTGTCTATTGGATTGGCGCCTGTGTGGGTGCAATATTGTCAGTGCCGATCTATAAGCTGGCTCCAGTGCGACGCTTTTTGCTGGGCGATACGGAGAAGTCCAAACAGGCATAAGGAGTAGCGAGATCAGCGAGTACTTGTTTACATCTTGTTTATTTTATATTATAAATTTCGTTATATATTTGATATTTGATCAGAAAAAAAATAGATTCTGGTGTTTTGAATGTATTGTTTATGCTTTCCGTGGGTCTTATTAATTTTACAGATGGCATAAAAACTTCATATTAGAATAGAAACACTTTTAAAAAGCTCTGAACGCTGAATGTCTTTGAAATGCCGTCTTATTTACAGGAAGCAAAGTGCCGAAATACATTTTTATGACTTCTGCAATGAAGCCTTTATGATTTAAGCAAATTTATTGCAAACACGTCGGGGTCACCAATTGCCAATTGCGAACAGAAGGTCGAACTTTTAGTAAAGATTCGCTAAATATTCGTCCACAGTATTATAGCCTGATTCGATTGACAAATATACGTACATTGATTTCATTTACAAGCATTTACTGTACTTCAAATTTATTGCAAACACGTCGGGGTCACCAATTGCCAATTGCGAACAGAAGGTCGAACTTTTAGTAAAGATTCGCTAAATATTCGTCCACAGTATTATAGCCTGATTCGATTGACAAATATACGTACATTGATTTCATTTACAAGCATTTCTTGACAATTTTAATATACCGTCTGCAAGGGTAAAAAAATATATAGGACATTTCGTGAGTCTTTTCAAGACACGAAAGAAGGAGCAGGGCTTCACAGAGCCTTGTCCAAACATTTCGCTTAAAAAGGGCAACGACACCTATGCAGCTAGTAATCAGGAGAGAGTACGTCTACTCACTTCCCGAGAAACATCCCCGTGAAGGTATCAGGTGCCGATCAGGAGAGCTATTATCATCTTAGTAGGTCAAACTGGGCCGTAGCCAAGAACATAGTATCGGCAGGAAGACTTGAGTGGGCAATTGGAACCTTCCAGGATTTCAAACCACCTGGGGCGGATAGCATATATCCATCATTTCTTCAGGAGGGGAAGGACACACTCCTACCACTTCTCAGGCATATTATGATAAGCATCCTGGCAACTGGGTATATTCCACGTGCATGGCGCAGAGCCAGGGCAGGGAAGAAAGATAATACTAGTCCAAAGTCCTTCAGACCCATCAACTTAACATCGTTTTTACTGAAAAATCATTGAAGACAAGGAAGTAGCTAGACATCGAGGTCGCATAGTGCTGTCAAGAACGCCCTTATTAGAAGGGTGATAAACCCCACAACAGGCAAATGGATTGACACACTTCTACGGTGCAG
Source organism: Lordiphosa mommai (assembly GCA_018904225.1). Lineage (NCBI taxonomy): Eukaryota > Metazoa > Arthropoda > Insecta > Diptera > Drosophilidae > Lordiphosa > Lordiphosa mommai. Next base: position 226,169 of record JAEIFT010000388.1, on the reverse strand, counting down.
GGAAGCCCTCTGTAAAAGGCCGTCACGGTAACCACAACAATGCCCCCAGGGAGGAGTACTCTCCCCTCTGTTGTGGAGCCTACTAGTAGATGAACTCTTACAGAGACTCTTGTACAAGGGCTTAACATGTCAGCGATATAGTTATAATAGCGAGAGGAAAATATGAGAAAACCCTGTCTGACATAATTCAAAGGGGACAAAAAAATATCGACGGACCCATTGGCGCCATATTTGACAGAGATGTCAGATCGCGCAGCCAAGCAGATTTTTACCTGGAACAATCACGCCACGCGGCGCTCTAATAGTTGAAATTTACATCAACAGAACAAGCATGTGAAAAAATTAAACAAATGTGAAAAGTGCGCTTTCTAAGAACACCATTAAGCGTTTATACGAAAAATTTTCGCCACTGAAAATCCTCAGGGAGATTCAAGAAGTGCCTCTTCATGACGAAAAGTCACAGTTTGGTGCGGCGTTAGTGCGAAAACGGTCATTGGGCCGTTTTTCTTCCAAAATGAAAATGGCCATGCTGTTACCATCAACCAGGAGCGTTATCGCGACATGATGATCAATTTTGTGATGCCAATTATTCGTCGAAAGCGTATGAGGCAGTTCTGGTTTCAACAAGACGGCGCTCCACCGCACACAAGTCGCATAACAATCGATTTTCTGAAGAAAATTGTTTCCGGGCCGTTTGATGTCGAAAAGTGGTGATTTGGACTGGCCACCGCGTTCGCCCGATTTGACGCCGCCTGACTTCTTCTTGTGGGGATATTTGAAGTCAAAGGTTTACGTTAACAAGCCAAGGACCGTAGAAGAGCTCAAGGACAACATTCGTGAAGAAATAGCCGCTATTCCGGCCGAAATGTTGGCGAAAACGATGGAAAATGCTGCAAAAAGGGCACAATACGCCATCAACGCCAGAGGCGGCCATTTGAGAGATATCATATTCAAAAATTGATGTAAACAAATCTACTTGGAACAAATTAAATGATTAAGATTGCCAACCGCCAAATTTTTATTTTTTTCTTTGATTTTTTAAAAAAAAAAAACATGGGTCCGTCGAATATGGGCAACCCTGTACAAGGGCTTAACATGTCAGCGATATGTAATATAATAGCGAGAGGAAAATATGAGAAAACCCTGTCTGACATAATTCAAAGGGGACAAAAAAACATAGTTTTCCATTTTTAATGGAATATTTTTTTTTATTCCTTTTCACTTCTCATTTACACTTTTTCGCTCTCCCGTTTGTAACATATTTTAGATTTGCATTCAAAATAGTTCTTTTTAGAAACAAGAATACCTTTTTTTGAAACGTAGTCTTCGTCAACTTCTTATAAATGAAACAAATCGTGAAAAGTGAAAGAAAGAAAGTTTTCATACACTCTATTGTGCAATGTACATATATGAAGCAGTAACATTTTCGACATAATTTCCGAATATTTTGTGAGAATTTTAACCCACAAGTATTTGTTGCTCTTCTAATCAAAGGAAGAAATAAAATCAAACGTCGTTTTGATATTTTACTTATTAGACACACTCAAATTTATTAGAATAACAAATATGTGCACACTCAACAAATTTTTTTTTTGCATGGAACTAAAATTGGGCATCCTCTTCATTGGTATTTTCGATTTGGTATTTTTCTGGGATTTCATTCTCGTAGTGGTCTGTAAGTATATATTACTTTTCAATCAAATCTGCAGTAAGCGGAAAATCTCTACATAAACAGGGATGAAAAACGATTTTTTGCTGAGCCTAGTTGCAACTTGTGGGGGTCTGATTCAATCAATTCACGTAATCGCTTGCATTATGATTTTAGTGTCCCTTTGTGTGGTAAGTAATTGGGTATTTGGTTTACATTTAATTTAAGTGCCTAAGCTCTTTATTATTATTTTTTTTAGCCAAATAAGTGGCTAACTATATTGTTTATAGTAACGGCTGGCGTACGTGTACTTTATTTTATATGTGTTATCATTATGGTATTAGCAATTTACCAAGGCGCTGGAGTTACTTATGTAGCGGCAATTGCGTCCAGTCTTCTGGCACGTAAGTAATAGTCTAAGTGTTAATGTTCAATTAAATTAATAATAAAAGTTATTTCCAGTTCTTTCAATGTACTATTGGATCGTTGTCTTTTCATGGTACCGCAAACTTGAATGAAGCAACCCAGTTAAATAAACACAATTTATACAAAAGAATAATAATAAAAACAATTAAAGTAAATTTGCAGTTATAAAATTAATATACACTTTGCAAGTGGTTGGTCCTCACTGACTGACTGATTTACAATCTACGCAGAGCCTAAACGGTAAAAGATAGATAGCAGAAAGTTTCACAGAAGTTTATATGTATATGTGGTGAAAGTGGAACCCCAAGGGCGGTAAAACTCCCGAAAAAGTTGATATGGAGAACCTAACATAATTAGTGATCGACTATACTTCATCTGATCGTAAAATGGTGTATGGTTAATCGATAAGTAATGATGATATAAATATATGTCTTGAAGGTTCGAACAATCTATCTTCGAAATTGTGGAAGATTTTAGGTTTTTTCCAAACTGCGGGGATGGCAACTCTACTACAGTTCATCTGATCGGGAAATGATGAAATGGTGGATCGATAAGAAATGATGATATAAATATATGTCTTAAGTGTTGGAACAATCTATCTTCAAAATTGTGGGAGATATGAGGCTTTTTTCAAATTGCGGGGGTGGCAACTCTTTTGTCGTTCATCTGATTGGGAAATGATGTACGTTGGATCGATAAGTAATGATGAATAAAATATATATCTACCAGGTTCAAACACTCTATCCTCGAAATTGTGGAATATATGAGATTTTTTCCAAATGGCCGGGGTGTCAACTCTACTACCGTTCATCTGATCGGAAAACATTGTATGTTGGGTCGATAAATATTGATGAGGGAAATTATTCTCTAGAAGGTTCGAACCAACAAACTCCAAAAATGTAGAAGATATAGGGTTTTTGCATATTGCGGGGGCGGAAGGGGACGTGGCAAAAATTTGAAACAAACTTGATCTGCGTGCAATCGATACAAGTCTACCCTGAATGGTATCTCTAGCTCTTATAGTTTCTGAGATCAAGGTGTTCATACAGACTTAGTATACCCTTTTTGCTCTACGAGTAACGGTTATAACAAGTAAGAAAGTCGGTCAAGCCAAGGTACTCTGTACCTTTTTGTATATAACTGAAAACTTTAAAGTGTGGGGTCACACGAACTTATTTGATTTGCTTATAACTCAAATATCGTTCATCTGATCGAGAAACGATGTATGGTGGATCGATAAGTAATGACGATTAAAGTAAATATATGCCTAGAAGGCTCAAACAATTTATCTTTAAAATGTGAGGTGGCAACTCTTCTATCGTTCATCTGATCGAAAAAACGATGTATGGGGGTTAAGTAACGATGAGTATATGTCTAGAAGGTTTGAACAACCTTACTCCAAAATTGTGAAAGATATGAGGTTTTTTTCAAATTGCTTGGGAGGCAGGGGAGGCTTGATTTGTCAGCAAGTATAAGATGCTTATGTTTCGTACATTTCAATCCTCTAAGACGGACATCGGTATATCGACTCGGCTGTTGATGCTGATTAAGAATATATATGGGCATTTCCATTATGTCGAACTGGACCTTCGTACACTTTTGAAGTGGAAAAAAAGTAAAAATAAAACGTATTTTTGATTTGACAAAAGGCTTAACTTATTGCTCTTAATTGGCCCTACAATTGGTGCTAAGGTTGATTTTGGGCAATTAATTTTTTTCAAGATAATTACAAAAAACCAAGGCATTCGCACAGGACAAAAACAGAAGTGGTTTTTGCGACCAACAATTGACAAGCCGATTTTAGCGAATCCTGAGGCAATATTTCAATCTGTTAAATTTAAGAACATTGCACATTGATGACACTTAAAAACGGTTTTGATTTTACCCAAAATAAACTTATACATTTCTTAAAATTCAATTTTAAGCACTTTCGCACGGGACATGTCGTATGGGACATTTTCTTCCGTCATAATAATAATGTTATTTCAGTAACTCTTTTAAGGAAATTATATATAAATAAGCGGAGTTAAAATGTTTTTAAGTCAACAAAAGATTTCAATGTATTCATTTTCGCATAATAACAAAAAACAAAAAAAATTTTAAAATATTGGATCGTACTTTAACTTTTTTCTCTACCGTATGCAGGCTCTCTAAATTTTTTTTCGCCGCCGTTTTTGCTCATTTAGATATAAAAAATAAAAAACTATGATTTACAAAAAAAAAAAATCATTCATGTAAGAAAAAATTTTGAATTTCACACTGACGATGTCGCACGGGACCAACTTTATATAAGTACCCAGATCACAAATATTCTCATTTTTCAGCATGATTCTTTTTATTTGAATTGTATTAAAAATCACTATTTGTACTCAATATTGGATAAGCCTTCCACATGTACTTTTGACGCACAAATAACAAATGTTGTTTTTCAATGTCGCACGGGACATCGAAAAATGCGATGAAGCAAATCAAAAAATTACATTATTTACCAATCGCATAGTCTCTTTTGCATTTTTATTTGACTCTTTGTATCCTTGGAAAGATTTAAGAATGCAAAAGTCAATGCATAAAGAAAGACATTAAAGAACAATTATCAAAACAAAAAGTGCAGGGAATATATCATACTGAGAATAGTTGAGCTTGCGCGACTTTGCTTTTGAATATCTCGAAGTGGGTTATAAATAAATGTAAAATTAGTTTATATTAGTACAATTTGACTGTTTTCCTATGAAAATATCATAAAGCAAGGGGTTTTGAAAAACTTTAAAATTTTTGGTCTCGGTGGACCTTTTGGTGGAAATGCCCATATACTTTATGGGGTCAGAGATGCTTCCTTCTGGCTGTTACATACATTTGCACAAACCCAATATACTCTTCGTATCTTCGGTACAGAGTATAAAAAAAAACTGCAAAATGGATTTTCCGCGATATCTTGAAAACAAGAGATAATAGAGAAAAATCGAGACCAGTTTTGGTATCAGTGCACAAAACTGGAACTGAATTGAGAAGGCTGCAGCAGATGCTATATCGACTCGGCAATTGATGCTGATCAAGAATTTATATACTTTAGGGGGGAGATCCCCCCCCCTAAAATCGTCGTCCGTCGGCTATATCGACCTAGATCTCAGAGACTATAAGAGCTAGAGCTACCAAATTTTCAGTGTGATTGTATTGTTTGAGGCAGATCAAGTTTGTTTCAAATTTTCCCCCCCCCCCCCCGCCATCTTTTAAAAAAACCTCATATCTCCACAATTTTGAAAATAGACTCTTCAAACCTTCTAGACATATATTTTTAATCATCATTACCTATCGATCCGCCATACATCATTTTTCGATCAGATGAACTTTAGTAGAGTTGCCACCCCCGCAAGTTGAAAAATACCTCATATCTCCCACAATTTTGAAAATAGATTGTTTGAACCTTCTAGACATATATTTTAATAATTATTACCTATCGATCAGCCGTACATCATTTTTCGATCAGATGAACGATAGTAGAGTTGCCACCCCGCAATTTGAAAAAAACCTCATATCTCCCACAATTTTGAAAATAGACTGTTCAAACCTTCTAGACATATATCTTAATCATCATTACCTATCGATCGCCATACATCATTTTTCGATCAGATGAACGATAGTAGAGTTGCCACCCCGCAATTTGAAAAATATCTATCTCCCACAATTTTTAAAATAGATTGTTTGAACCTTTTAGACATATATTTTAATAATTATTACCTATCGATCAGCCATACATCATTTTTCGATCAGATGAACGATAGAAGAGTTGCCGCCCCCGCAATTTGAAAAATACCTCATATCTCCCACAACTCTAAAAATAGATAATTCGAACCCTCCAGACATATATTTTAACCATCACTACCTATCGATCCGCCATACATCGTTTCCTGATCAGATGAACGATAGAAAAGTTCACGCCCCCAATTTAAAAAAATACCTCATATCACCCACAATTTTGAAAATAGATTTAAACCAAAAATAAAATTTTTTTTTAAACACCAAAAATAATTTTTTTAATTTATTTTTTTTTCCCCCCCAAAAATAATAAAAAATAAATTTTTTAAAAAATTTATTAATTTTTTTTTTTTTTGTTGTGGTTATTTAGGTGGGGGGGGGGCGAGTTTTTTACTTTTGGTTTTTTGTGGGAAAGAGGTGAAGAGGGGCAGCCGAAACTGGCAAAGCTTGATGGCCTACCCTTGCGTGAAACTTTTCGATAATTCTCCTTTGCTTTGTTCCGATTGAACTAATGCAGGGTTTGATTTGTGGGTTATTTGCTTATCGATAACTCGTGCTCTCAGCCGAATTGAAATCGAACTTCATGAAGCATACTTCTTCATGTAAATGCGCATAAAGGTTTGAAGAAAGCTTCATGAAGCAAACTTCATCGTGTAAACACGTACTTACTCTACGAGTAACGGGTATAAAAACAGCTGAGCTGATGGTCACATCATTAAAGCGAAAGCAATTCTACCAAAGTACTTTAGCTTGAATTGCGTATAAACTAACGGGAGGACTAATTCGACTTTGAGAAATTGGGCATAATTCGTTTTCCGTTTTAGTTTCGACAGATAATTTACGAAGAATTTGTTTGAATTTCATTCATCCAAGTGCACGTTGCTGTTCTAATCAAACAACATCAACTCGATAATAATCACAGAATTAGACATAAACAAAAAATTATCAAGACGAAAACACCTTCATTCTCTACACAATCCAAAAAGTACCGAAAACAAATATGTTAACACTTAAAAAATGTTGTTTTTGCATCGAACTTAAATGGGGCATGCTCGTGATTGCCATTCTCGATGTGTTTTTTACCGGAGGAATGTTCTTAGTAGTTGGCTGTAAGTAATATCAATTTACAACAAAATCGCAGACAATAAGCAGACAATCTCTACATTAACCAGGGTTAAGGCATTCATCGGAAGGAGAAATAGTTTATTATATCACCGCACTTGTTCAAGTAGCTCACTTAGTATCGTGCATTATGATTTTTGTGTCCCTTTGTGTGGTAAGTAATTGGATATTTGGTTTTTTTCATTTTTATTATTATTATTTTTTTTTAGAAAAAAAAGTGGCTGGTGATATGTTTTTTAGTAACGACTTTTCTACGTGTACTTATATGTTTTATCGTTTTCCTTTTGATAATTATATTGTACAACGCCCGTGATATTCCTGGGATGATTATATGCCTTATTATGGCAGGTAAGTAAAAGTCTTAGGCAGGGCTGCAAACCCCTTGAACCTAAACCTGTTTCGAACCAAAACTTTCAAAAGTTACACGTCTTAAGCTAAGGTTCCATTTCTTTAAAAAAAAACCTTTTCACAAAAATGTTGAACCTCCAAATTTGGGTTTGCAGCTCCGGTCTTAGGGCAAATGTTATATTAAATTAATAATAAAAATCATTTCTAGTTACCGGAGTTTACTATTGGTTCGTTGCCTATTCGTATTACCGCAAACTTGGAGGAACCACCCCAATTGACTAAACACACAATTTCCACAAAAAAAAAAGCAACAATTTACCCAAGTATTTAATGTCAAGGCAAATCCAAATACAAATTTACAGTAACATCAGTTGAACACTACAATAATTCCGAAACACACAAATCAAAATTGAAATTTTTTAAGAAAAAAAGAAACAAAAAGGAAAATATGGACAAAGTGAGACTACAGAAGGGCTGCTTCTGCATCAACAAAATAAAATGGGGTGTTCTAGCGCTCGCAATTTTTGAGTGGATATTCGCATCGACTTATATGGCCTGCATTGCTTGTAAGTAAATCATTGGATATCAATCAATCACACAACCGTGCACAAAATATTTTCCCCCCCCTCCGGGGTCTCCATTGTTTCTTTTAAACAATTTTGAAAATTTGATTTTTTTCCTATTCAATTCAAATTTAATTGTTTTTATTGTTCATTCAATAATTCTAATCAAAATGGAGTGCACAATTGCAATTTTACGGTGTCGAAATTTTTGTCTTTGACGAATATAGATGTTATTGAGTATTTAAATAAAGTAAAATTTTTTTAAAAAAATCGCGAGAAAAAAAATTTCACCGGCCCACATTTTACATTACTCACCTCAGCAAAATGAATATCATTAACGATGTTTTCTTTTCGGGATTATCAAAACACAATATGTTTTATTAGGTAAAAATCAAATTTTCAAAATTCGTTTAAAAAGAAACCATGGATGACCCCCGCGTTTTCTGCATGAAAATTCTTCATAATTCGCGATCTATCGAAGGAATTTTTTTGGATTTTTTCTGAGTAGCCGCTATACTAGACAATTCCGTTTTTTCATTCTTTTTATACTCTGTACCGAAGGTACAAAGAGTATATTGGGTTTGTGCAAATGTATGTAACAGCCAGAAGGAAGCATCTCCGACCCTATAAAGTATATATATTCTTGATCAGCATCAACAGCCGAGTCGATATAGACATGTCCGTCTGTCCGTTTGTCTGTCCGTATGAACGCTGAGATCTCAGAGATGGTAAGAGATAGAGGTTTGAGGTGTATGGAACATATATTTCTTTTACTTGCAGGCAGATCAAGTTTAGTTTTTTTTTCATACATGCCCCCTGCCTCCCCCGCAAATCGAAAAAAACCGTATATCTTCTACAATTTTGGAGTTAGGTTGTTCGAACCTTCTAGACATATATTCTACTCATCATTTCTTATCGAGCCCCCATACATCGTTTTCCGATCAGATGAACGATAGTAGAGTTGCCACCCCCGCAATTTGAAAAACACCTCAAATATCCCGCAATTTTGGAGTTAGGTTGTTTGAACCTTCTAGGCATATATTCTACTCATCATTACTTATCGAGCCCCCATACATCGTTTTCCGATCAGATGAACGATAGTAGAGTTGCCACCCCCGCAATTTGAAAAACACCTCAAATATCCCGAAATTTTGGAGTTATGTTGTTCGAACCTTCTAGGCATATATTCTACTCATCAATACTTATCGAGCTCCCATACATTGTTTTCCGATGGAGCGTAAACGATAGCAGTTGGTTGCCACCCAAAAAAACACCTCAAATATCCCGAAATTTTGGAGTTAGGTTGTTTGAACCTTCTAGGCATATATTCTACTCATCATTACTTATCGAACCGCAATACAGGTACAAACAGGTACAGAGTATATTACAGTCGGGCTTGACCGACTTTCTTACTTGTTGGAATTGAATTTGAAAGTTTGTTTTGTTCTCTTGTCTTCGTCACTCCTCATTGTACCAAGACTGCTCTCGGGGTTCTTACATATTATTTCATAACTTTTTACAAAATTTTGGGCACTGTTGTATAGATAGAAATCATATGTTTGTATGGACTAATAATTGTATGCTTATTATAGGGATGGAATGGTATGAATATGATATACCATATTACCTTTTGGTGCTGATAAATCTTTTGCTTATTATTTCGTGCATTATTCTAATGGTTGCAGTTTGTCTGGTATGTAATCGAAATTTTTTTGGTTCTATATTTTAATCTTCATTCCATTACAGAAAAGACCCTATACATTCAAGCTGATTATACCTTATTTGGCCATAAAGGTTATACAATACGTATTTATATATGCTGTTGTAATTTGGCAAATTGTTTGTTTGAAAAATAACACGGACACATATGCTGCTAGTGGCTTAATAATAGGTGGGTAAAGTTATAAAAAAAAATATTGACCGACATTTGGAATAATATGTTGTTTATGTTCTTCTGTCACACAGTTACAGGCCCATATTTTTGGTTGGAAACATGGAGTTTTTTCAAGGAATGTGGCGGAGCATCTAAACCAATTGTAATTTCAACTGAGGGTTGACCAATCGCTCTGACCGGGACTTCATGTATCAAATTTAATGTGTTCTTCAAATTTACATCAAATGTTTATCCCTTTTTGGAATGTGTATCAAAAAGTTATAAAAACAAAACCCATGTATCCATAAACAATCAAATTAAACTTCAAACTGAAATTGAACAAATAAGGGAAAGACGAACCATTGATAATAAAAAAGTTTTTAGACCGATCGTTCCTAAGGCAGCTATATGCTATAGTCATCCGATTTTGATCAATTTTTCCAGAATTGTGTGTAAGCATATAAAACTAATATATACCACGATTGGTGACGCTACGATGGAAAACAAAAAAGTTTTTCCCACTAGAACTAGTTTTTGGACCGACCGTTTATATGGCAGCTATATGCTATAGTCATCCGATTTTTATAAATTTTTCCAGAATTGTGTGGAAGCATATAAAACTAATAGATACCACGATTGGTGACGCTACGATGGAAAACAAAAAAGTTTTTCTCACTAGAACTAGTTTTTGGACCGACCGTTTATATGGCAGCTATATGCTATAGTCATCCGATTTTGATAAATTTTTCCAGAATTATGTGGAAGCATATAAAAAAGATACCACGATTGGTGATGCTACGATGGAAAACAAAAAGTTTTTCTCACTAGAACTAGTTTTTGGACCGACCGTTTATATGGCAGCTATATGCTATAGTCATCCGATTTTTATAAATTTTTCCAGAATTATGTGGAAGCATATAAAACTTATAGATACCACGATTGGTGACGCTACTGGAAAAAAAAAGTTTTATAGACTATTTTTGACCGACCTTATAGTATAGTACGATGATAATCCAGAATTGTGTGAGTATAAATAAAAACACGATTGGTGACGCTACATGGAAAACAAAAAGTTTTTCCCACTAGAACTAGTTTTTGACCGACCGTTTATATGGCGCTATTGTATAGTCATCGATTTTGATCAATTTTCAGAATTGTGTGGAAGCATATAAGTAATATATACCACGATTGGTGATGCTACGATGGAAAACAAAAAGTTTTCTCACAGAACTAGTTTTACGACCGTTTATATGCATATCTAAGTCCGATTTCATCAATTTTTCCAGAATAATTGGAACATATAGAAGAATATATACCACGATTGGTGATGCTACGATGGAAAACAAAAAAGTTTTCCCACTAGAACTAGTTTTTGGACCGACCGTTTATATGGCAGCTATATGCTATAGTCATCCGATTTTGATAAATTTTTCCAGAATTGTGTGGAAGCATATAGAAGTAATATATACCACGATTGGTGACGCTACGATGGAAAACAAAAAAGTTTTTCTTACTAGAACTAGTTTTTGGACCGACCGTTCCTATGGCAGCTATATGCTATAGTCATCCGATTTTTATCAATTTTTTCCGAATTATGTGGAAGCATATAAAACTAATAGATACCACGATTGGTGACGCTACGATGGAAAACAAAAAAGTTTTTCTCACTAGAACTAGTTTTTGGACCGACCTTTTATATGGCAGCTATATGATATAGTCATCCGATCCGACCGATTCCGACAAAGGTGCAGCTTATGTGTATTTAAAGACTTTTTCCAAAGTTTGGTCAAGATGGCTTTTAAACTGAGGGAGAAGATAGCATAGAAACAGACGGACAGATGGACGGACGGACGGATGGACTGACGTACAGACGGAAATGAACTCAACTCAATATGCTGATCAAGAATATATACTGGTTGAGATGCCTCTATGCGTTCCTTAATTACCCCTCCGAGACAGGGTTGCCCATATTCGACGGACCCATCTGGCAACGCCATAACTTTTGACAGAGATGTCAGATCGCTTAATGACATACCGCGTTTGAAGCGTCAGTCCAAGCAGATTTTTACCATGGAACAATACACGCCACGCGAGCGCTCTGAAATAGTTGAAATTTACATTCAACAGAACAAGTCAATTGTGAAAACTCAACGTTCAATTATTAAAATGTCCGATGAAGCCCATTTCACATTGAATGGGACCGTAAATAAGCAAAATTGCCGTATTTACGCCACTGAAAATCCTCAGGAGATTCAAGAAGTGCCTCTTCATGACGAAAAAGTCACAGTTTGGTGCGGCGTTAGTGCGAAAACGGTCATTGGGCCGTTTTTCTTCCAAAATGAAAATGGCCATGCTGTTACCATCAACCAGGAGCGTTATCGCGACATGATGACCAATTTTGTGATGCCAATTATTCGTCGAAAGCGTATGAGGCAGTTCTGGTTTCAACAAGACGGCGCTCCACCGCACACAAGTCGCATAACAATCGATTTTCTGAAGAAATTGTTTCCGGGCCGTTTGGACTGGCCACCGCGTTCGCCCGATTTGACGCCGCCTGACTTCTTCTTGTGGGGATATTTGAAGTCAAAGGTTTACGTTAACAAGCCAAGGACCGTAGAAGAGCTCAAGGACAACATTCGTGAAGAAATAGCCGCTATTCCGGCCGAAATGTTGGCGAAAACGATGGAAAATGCTGCAAAAAGGGCACAATACGCCATCAACGCCAGAGGCGGCCATTTGAGAGATATCATATTCAAAAATTGATGTAAACAAATCTACTTGGAACAAATTAAATGATTAAGATTGCCAACCGCCAAATTTTTATTTTTTTCTTTGATTTTTAAAAAAAAAAACATGGGTCCGTCGAATATGGGCAACCCTGCATACTTTATGTGGTCGGAGATGCTTCCTTCTATGCGTTACAATTTTAATATACCCTCTTCAAGGGTATAAAAAGGCATCACAGACGCAAGTATTTCATCAAAAGTATCGCTCAAGTTAGTTTTAAATTTTAATCTTTGTCAAACAAAGAAGAGAAAAGGTTGTGAAATTTGACACATCTTCTGTTCTACAAAAAAAAATGAATTTAATTATTCCGGAGTCCAATTAAATATTAGTCCTTCGAGCCGGATTTTAGGATGTTGCTCGTATTCTGCTGTGCTTTATAAAGTTAAGTCGTTCTTATTCGATTGTAAGTGATGCTGACTTCTTGACACTGTACAGGTACGAGTGTATTCAAACGATGTACAATTACTACAATATTTATAATGGAAAATTATATACATTTATTTAATTTCATAGACAATAAAGTATGAATATAACTACAAACTAAAACCAAAGTTAAATCACATTGTTTAAATTATGTCTGAGGCGACGGCTGTGGCTGTGGCTGTCGTCTACGTCGTCCACGTCGTGTCACCCTTAGGACAACCTCATCGTTGATACGCTCAAATTGATAATCACTCTGACCCAATGAACAGCGTTTGGTCACTGTCGAGGAGGAGTCGCTGCCAAAGCTGTGACTTTGCTCCAAAGTCTCATCGATGGTTATATTTGGTTCGATAATGGATTCATCTTCGCTTAAATTAATTTTACGCTTCTTTAGCGGCGTCTTGTCATATCTCTCTGGTGTGGTTTTTAGCTTGCGTACTTTTGTCTTGGATTTCAAGGGGCTAATGATCTGGCCAGGAGATTGTGTAAGTATCGTGATGAGATCCTGTTGTTGCACCTTGCTGGATGTTGAGGTGACAATTGTCTCGTCGGGAGTCTGCTGGTGTAGCTGCTCTAAGGCCATTTCAATGGTATCCGCCTCAAGACTGAGATTGGGATAACTAAGCTGGGCGGCGGCGGCTTCTATGCCAGTTAGCTCATTCATGGCAGCCTCCAGAATTATTTCATCATCGTTGTGGTCGATTTTGGTGGAATCAGGTTGGGCATACATGATGATGTTGTTGTTGTTGTTGTTGTTTGAGGGCTTTGATGTGGGCATCTCTATATCTAGACCATCTACTTGTACAGCAATATGCTCAATATCGATCATGGCTGGCAAACGTATATCCTCAATAATTTGTATGGCTTTCAGGGCACGACTAGGACGCTTGGGTGTGGGTTGATCTTCATCTAATGTGGGATTAACTATTTTGCGGGGTGTGCCAAGTGATTGAGTTTCGGTTTCCTTTGTTTTCTGTGGAGACTCTGACAAAATTTGAGTCTTGGATTTTTCACCAGTTTCTGTCAGTTGGGTTAGCTCATATTCTTGGCTTGCTTTAATAGATTCGTCATCTAAATTTGTAATTTTTTCCTTTGGCTGTAGATTAGATTCCTTTTCTGACTCGTTTGAAGCCTTGGCAATTAGTGTATCGGTTTCCTGTTTTCTTTTGTCCTTTATAGAATCTAAAGTCGTCATTACTGCTTCAGTATCTAGCGTATTAGCGTCTTGTTTGTCCAGATCCTTGGATAACTTGCTGGGATTTAGTTTCACATTTTGTGAATTGAAAGTAGCAATTTCTTTCTCTGCAGAAGTTCCGGATGATTTTGCAAGAATTTGATTTTGAACTGGTTTTTCTGACGTTTCCAAATTTGTAAGTATTTGCTTTTTGTCTGTCTTTTCAGACGGATCCAACTTTTCTATAATTTGATTTTTTTCTAAAATCCCCAAATCTTTTTTATCGAACTCTTGGGCAGGCGTTTTTAAATTTTGTTCTTCTTCAAATACCATTTGAACTTGTTTTTCCAACTCTTTGGCAGATGGTTTCAAATTTTTACGAGTCTCAGGTTTTTCGAAAACCTTTGGATCTTGTTTTTCTGACTTTTTTAAAGACGTTTCCAAATTTTCTATAATTTTATTTGGTTGTTTTGACTTTTTGGCAGATGGTTTCAAATTTTTAGGAATTTCATTTTTTTCGAAAAGCATTTGATCTTGTTTTTCCAGTTTTTAAATCGGAGACCATTTGATCAAGTTTTTTTGGTTTTAAATTTTGTACCATTTGAACTATTTTTTCAAACTCTTTGGGCGTTGGTTTTAAATTTTTAATAATTCTATCTTTTTCCAAAGCAATTTGTTCTTGTTTTTCTGCCATTTTGGAACCTAGTTCCAAATTTGCAAGGATTTTGTCTTTTTCGAAAAGCATTTGATCTTGTTTTTCAATCTCATTCAAATTTTTAAGAGTTTCTTTTGTTTCGAAAACCATTTGATTGAGTTTTTTGGCATTTTCGGAAGACAGTTTTAAATTTTCTGGAATTTTATCTTTTTCAAAAACCATTTGATCTTGTTTTTCAATCTCATTCAAATTTTTAAGAGTTTCTTTTGTTTCGAAAACCATTTGATTGAGTTTTTTGGCATTTTCGAAAGACAGTTTTAAATTTTCTGGAATCTTATCTTTTTCAAAAACCATTTGATCTTGTTTTTCAATATCATTTAAATTTTTAAAAGTTTCTTTTGTTTCGAAAACCATTTGATTGAGTTTTTTGGCATTTTCGGAAGACAGTTTTAAATTTTCTGGAATTTTATCTTTTTCAAAAACCATTTGTTCTTGTTTTTCAAACTCTTTGGGAGACGGTTTGAAACTTTTCTGAGTTTCATTTGTTTCAAAAACCATTTGATTATGTTTTTTGGAATTTTCGGCAGAAGTTTTTAAATGTTTACGAACTTTATCATTTTCAAAAACCATTTGATCTGGGTTTTCCAACACTTTGGTAGATGGTTTAAAATTTTTAAGAATTTTATCTTTTTCGAAAAGAATTTCTTCTTGATTTTCGGCCTTTTTTATAGACGGTTCCGAATTTTCAAAAACAATTTCATCTGGTTTCAAATTTGTAAGAATTTCGTTTTGATCTTGTTTTTCTGCCTTTTCGAAGGAAGATTGCGTATTTTTAGGTATTTTAAATTTTTCGTTAACCATTTGATCTTGTTTTTCAAAGTCTTTGGCAAATGTTTTCAATTTTTATATAAATCATCTTTTTCGAAAACCATTTCATGTTGTTTTCCAAGCTCTTTGGCTTGAGATGGTTTACAATTTTGAAGAATTGGATCTTTTTCCAAAATTATTTGAGCTTGCCGATCCGGCACAAAATTTTCCAGCAATTTATCTTTTTCTAAAACCATTTGTTCGGATTTTTCAAATAGTTTAAAATTTGTATCCAATTTTTCTGCTACAACAATTGGATCATCCCTCTTCGAGTCTGAAGGATCCATTTCTTTTTTATTATCTTTCGAAAACGGCTCCAAAACTTCTTTTTCCACATTAACAATTTCGAGCTTAGGCAATTCTGCTAACTTTTCTTGGTCATTCTTGGCAGTCGCCTTAGTTTTTGGATTGGAATGTAAAGTACTCAGTTGATCTTTATAATCTTTGTCTGACTCAAGGTGAGTGGGTGGTAAAAGTAATGAGTTAGAAGTCTGTTCTAGTTTTGGAATATCTGGAGAAACAAGTTCGGACATCACAATTTCAGGGTTTTTCATTTTGTTTGATATTTTGGGAATGTTTTCTTTAGTCTTATAAAGATTATCCTCTGATTGAATGCGAGTCTGATCTAAAAGTTTTTCCTTTGTATTCATTGCTTCTGGTTCAGAAATCTGCAGATTGTTTTTCTCATTTTTCTTTTCCTCTTTAGACTCCTTTTTTGTACAATTTTTCTGATTCATTTGTTGAGTTTCTTTTTGAGAGTTTGTTCTTTTCATTTCTTGTGATTCTTTCAATTTCTTTAGTTTTTCTTCTGCATCTGAAGTTGTTTTTTCTTTTAATTTCTTTTGTTCATTTTTGGGATTGTGCAACTTCACCGTAGAATTCTCCACAAAATAGTCATCAATGTCTTTACTTGGTTTATCCACTTTTGTAGGAGTCTCTTTCCATTTCTTGACCTCATTTAGTGGCGTATATGGATCCATATTGGATTCCATTTTCTTTACCAATTCCGGATTGGGTATGAAACTATCATTGGTATCTTCACCAAAAAGAGCCTCCAGGGTCTGTGATCTAAAAGTAAATAACAAACGATTAATATAGGAACCATTGAAGGATGCTAAACAATCTAAGGAAATTCTACGAGGGTTGTTCAAAATATCTTGGCAAAGCCTACAAAATGGAGATTTCGATTTTAGATCCATCATTACCTAGACTTGTCATGAAAATCTCTTTCTAGCAAATTCCAATCCTTTGTAATTTAGCTTAAAAGATCACTCAAACAATTAGAAAACGTCTAGATTTTCAAATAAGAAAAAAAAATCTCTGGATGAATTTTTCCAAAAATTTTCAAAATCTGTAGATTTCCATGACATCTCATTCCCTGTGTCGTCCCTCCATAGCTCAATAGAGAAACTCTTGATTCTGATTCACTTTTGAACAATGGTTTATATTTTGAATTATAGTTCATTTTTTGGACTACAGTTCATTATTTATTGAACTTTTTGATCTAGTTCATTTTTGGACTACAGTTCATTATGTATTATTTGACCTATAGTTCACTTTTTGAACTAGTTCATATTTTGAACCACTGTTCTATTTTGAAACTTCAGTTCATTTTTTGAACAAGAGTTCTTTGTCTAAGCTAGTTCATTTTTTGAACTAGTTTTCACTTTTCTAACTATAGCAAATTTACCTTTTAAATTTTCATTGAAATTTTGAGCGTTTCTTAAACAAAGGAATTTAAATAATTGCATTATTGATTAGACTAATCGAGTTTAAAAAAATGAACTAGTTCAACAATGAACTAGTCTGCATCAATTTCCGGTAATGTTAGCGATGCTATTCTAAAGATCGGACATAGAGTAGCTACCCTATCTGCTCTCCGCTTAAGAGATTCAAAACAGTGGCGCACAATTCATTTCGGTCAGGGGAATACCCTCCTTTATACAGTCACGGATAGCTGTATCCCAACAGAATACCTCTCCACCCTCTTTTACGTCTTCATTAATTCTAGCTAACAGTGATATAAGATATGGCAATAAAAATTATAAGAAAAATAAAAAAAAAATTTTTTTTCAAAGGTAAAAGACCCTCTTAACTGGTATTGAGTGCTTCCTCAAGCAAGAACTTTGCTCCACTAAAATGGCAATATCTCCTAAACTATTTCGAATTTTTGAAAATGGTTTGAAGGGGATGAATGTGGATTGCCCAAGCTATAATAATAACGCAAAACTGAAAAATAAAAAAAAAAAATTTTTTTTCAAAGGTATAAGACCTCTAGAAGGGTTTATTGAGTGCTTCCTCCAGCAAGAACTTTGCTCCACTAAAATGGCAATATCTCCTAAACTATTTCGAATTTTTGAAAATGGTTTGAAGGGGATGAATGTGGATTGCCCAAGCTATAATAATAATGCAAAACAAAAAAAAAAAAAAAATATTTTTCAAAGGTAAAAGACCCTCTAAAGGGTATTGAGTGCTTCCTCAAGCAAGAACTTTGCTCCACTAAAATGGCATTATAATATCTCCTAAACTATTTCGAATTTTTTGAAAATGGTTTAAAGGGGATGAATGTTTCGAATTTTGAAAAGGTTGAAGAATAATGAAGCAAAACAAAAAAAAAAATCGAAAAAAATTTTTTTCAAAGGTAAAAGACCCTCTTAATTGGTATTGAGTGCTTCCTCAAGCAAGAACTTTGCTCCACTAAAATGGCAATATCTCCTAAACTATTTCGAATTTTTGAAAATGGTTTGAAGGGGATGAATGTGGATTGCCCAAGCTAAAATAATAATGCAAAACAAAAAAATCGAAAAAAAATATTTTTCAAAGGTAAAAGACCCTCTTAACTGGTATTGACTGCTTGATATGGCTGGAAACTCGATAACAGAAAAGGTGACAGTGTACTCGGTATCAATCATTCCTTTAAACTACCAGATCACGGTAATGTCTTTCAGGCGGAAATACGTGGTATCAAGAAAGCAACAATAAGCATTTTCTTGGACAGCCAAGTATTGGTTAATGACTGTCGTAAGTCTCTCCAACAGATGGCAGAGCAGTCTGACATAAACTTTATTTGGTTCCAGGACATATGGCTGGGCAATTGTTAAGAAAACTGTCAGTATGCCTATGGCTACGTGCAGGCCCTGTTCAAGATCGATAGAGATTTTGTGTATATATCTGCCAGACTAATCTCAGAATTCTTAAAGGCATCAGAATGAACCTAGCCCCTAAATGTTTCTTCTCCAAGAAACTTATGAAATTAAACGTAAGAGGAACTGGCAGGAAACAAGTCTTTAGGCCTAAGTGTGGTGATAAATCCCTGCCTAGCTTAGGGTATAATTCTCTGATATTATATATGTATTAAAGTTGGGATTAAAATGAGCTTGCTTACCTGTGCTTGGTAGTTGTAGTACCATGACGTGAGCGACTGCCATGTTGAGGCTTGTCCTTTAACTCTCGACTGCGTTGCCGTTTGGGACTACGACTGCTGCGTTGATGCTCACGCTCGCGTTCCCTGGTTCGGCCATGAGAATGGGAAGAGCTGGTAGAATTTCGTTTTTGTTCTGGAGATTTGCGACGTTCTGCATGAGATTGATCCGGGTTTTTATTTTTGCTTGACTCGCATTTGGTACGCTTGTGGTCTGTCTCTGTAGTTGGTTTAGCGGACCTCTCTAGCGTTTTATCAGTAAAGGGGTTCCTGTTTGGCTCGCCTGGCTCCTTAATCGGCTGATTTGAAAAGGGGTTCTTGGCACGCTTAGGTTCTGGTTCTGATTCCTCAGTGCAACGCACTCGTTTGCGTCTAAAGCATATATCATCTTTTCTGCAATGTTATTTGAAATAAATCATTCCGTTCGTTTATGCATTGATGCCTCACTTACTCCTTGCGCAATTCCGCAATTAAGTTATCCTTTCGTTTCATATCCGCCTTGGCCGTATCCAGCAACATTTGTAGATTCACCTCCATGGTCTTAATCTTCTTGTTAAGCATTTTGTTTTGCTGCTGTAAACCCACAATTTCTAGCTGGGCGGCTTGATGTTTCTCCTCCCAGGCCAGCAGCTCTTTGGATTTCTATGATGGCATATTAGATTGGATTTAGTTGTGGGTCTTTGGGTTTGAAGTTTAAGTGATTACCTTATCCTCAGCTTGCTGGAAGTCATCCAAATCATTGTAGATGTCCAGGTCATCATCGCCCAGCATTTTATTATAATTCACTTTACACAAAATTGACAAAAACTCTGGGCAAAAGGCGCAAGATGAAGGGATATTTTAATTTCCCTGGGACATTTTAAGAAAAACATCTGTTCGAGCGCGCTTAAAGTTATCGAAGCTATCGATGGGTAGCAACTAAGCGGGAAACGTTAGATATTTGAATTTCACTTAAATTTTTAAAAAAATTTTCCTACTTTGCTTTAAAAATCAGTCACCCAAACACAAAATTACAAAAATTGTCTACACACACCGCTATGGCAGATGATGATCCTAAACGCTTGCACCATTACAAAAAAGAACGACGAAAGTTTGCCTGTAAAACTTATTTACTAACTGCCGTCTTTTTGTTGCTGGCCCTGGCTGAATGGTCTCTCTTCTATATAATGTAAGTAATGCGCCTGTAAACTGACTTTATTTATGTTCATTTTGCTTTTGCAGTGAAAATGCCAATCGGTTTTTTACCAAATACTATTGGGTGGGCATTATATTTTTCCTAATCGGTTTGCTGCTCATAGTTATTTTTATATTCTTTGAGGATTTGCGCTTTGCCATGCCTTGCAATTGGATTATGGCCATTTTAATAGTAAGTTAATGCGTTTCTTTGGAGTATTGTGTGTGTGTGTTTATACTCATTTCTTTTAAACAGTTCGAGTGCATAGTGGTGGGCGTTAATTCGTTGATAGTGCGTCACTATCAATACCAATTTATGCTAAGTTTTATTATCTGGGCCTTGGTTCTGGCTTTGTTTATAATTTGTGGGTCCTTTTTGCCGGTAAGCAAATGTTTGATTTTTTGTTCATACTCTGTACTGGATAGATATAGCCTTGTCGGTCTGTGTGTATGATCCCCGTAATTTTAAATAAACCTCATATCTTCCCGAATTTTGAAGATAGAGTGCTCAAACCTTCTGGACAAATATTTTAATCATGATTACCATACACCGTTTCCCGATGGAATGAACGGTGTTCCAATTACCACCACCGCAATTTGAAAATAACCTCATAACTCCCACAAATTTGAAGATAGATTGTTCAAACATTTTAGACAAATATTTTAATCATCATTACTTATCGATTCACCATACATCATTTCCCGATCAGATGAACCAGAGTAAAGTTATTAGCAAAACAAATAATTACGCTGGGCAGCACTGGCCGCAATCGTGTTGGGCAGCACTTACACAGTTTATCCGTTATATACAGGGTTCGTAAAATAACACACATTTTTTTTACACGCAAGATATTAACACAAAGTAAAATATATAAGCTGTAAAAAATAATTATTTTCAGACAAGAAAATACAAAATTTTACATATGGAAAAAATATGTAGCATTTTTGACATCTGTAAAAAACGATCGTGTTAGTTACCTAAAAATAATTTTTTTCCATATAAATTTTGTATTTTCATGTCTGAAAATAATTATTTTTTACATTGATGTTAATTATCATGGCGTGAAAAATAATTTTTATGAATTTTTCGATCCCTGGTTATACAGCTGCGAAAAAAATAATAGGACCACCCTCACAAGCAAATTTTCCAAAGACGTTATAGCTTCATTTGTAACATTTAGAAACCTTTAAATACGTTTTTAGAATGAGAAGAATCTTAAAAATTATGAACGGAAAAAAAATCCGTGGTTTATTTACCGTTTTTAACAAATTTAAGGAATTTTTATGAAAAAAATAGGGAAATTAGGCGAAAAAAATAATAGGACCACTTATCAAATATGCACTTAAAATTACAAAAAATCACTTAAATGATTACTAAACAAATGTATATAAAAAAAGCTAAGATTATTCAATAAATTTCATGTTTATTTGGGATGCCTTTATTGGCTATAAAGGCTGCGCAATGTCCTGGAATCGATTCTATTAAGTCCTGAAACCGTTTAAGAGGAATCTTGTTTCAGGACTCCTGAAAGTCTTCCCATACTGATCCGATGATGGTTGGCTTAACTGTAGTAACTGCCTTTTGATATTAGACCACCGATTTTCAATGGGATTAAGGTCTGATGACTGCGCAGGCCACTCAAAAACTTTCACAAAATGTTTTCTTAACCATTCCTTTTGGTTTTTCCTGGGGTCATTGTCTTGTTGGAAGACGCAAACTAGCGGCATCTCATATTCTGTGTTAGGAAGCATCAAATATCAAAAATATAACCGTATACATGCTGATCCATTAAGGTTTTCATACAATATAGTCGACCTACTCCATAGTAAGAAAAAGATCCAAATACCATTACACTTGAGCCTTCATGTTTAATGATTTTTCCAGTGTATTTTGGATTGTTTTCTGAGTTAAGAGGACTCCTGGCGTATAAACGAGAACCTTTTCCACGAAACATAACAACTTAACTGTAATATTTCTATAAAATATTCCCACATTTTGGGGATGTCCAATTAAGATGTTCCTTAGCGAATTCCATGCGCTTTCTAATATGTGTGGCTTTTAAAAGAGGGACTGTTCCTGGGCCTCCGGGCTTTTGAGTTTTGTTCTCTGGGTCATGTGTGAACTTTTGCACTGACGGAGTTATATTGAGGTCCTTTTGAGCTCAGTTGCAGCCCTAAAATGATCCCTCTTGTCCTCGCGGATCCATCTTTTGACGTGAAACTGGGCCAGGAATCGCTTTTGTGCAATTGTTTCAGTCTTGTCTTTGTAGTTTATTGCGTTCCGTATTATTTTATTTGAATACCCAACCAATCGAACAACTTCTTGAAAGGATTTTCCAATCAAAATCGATTTTTTTGATGATATCACTATTTTCCGAACTCCAGTGTTTTCCACGAGCCTTGGATTTGATTTAGCTTACTCTTGATGATCAAAATAATAAAATCAAAGTCAAATCCCTTAACCACATGCTTTTCGTCAAAGTAATTCTGCGAAATATAGCGGTTTCTATGAAGAATGCAAAAGTGGTCCTATTATTTTTGCGTATTTTTAAGCTCTTTATCCATAAAAAAATAAAAACAAAATATTGAGAACAATTTCAAGGGCAGTTCTACTTTTTCTTTTCATTTAGAGGAGAATATAAGCAATATTAAAAAAAAAGCAAGACTTGAAAAAATCGCAACACTAATTGTTTGTTTTTTGATCAATTAGACAAGGTGTCATAGTGGTCCTATTATATTTTTCGAAAAAAAAAGTTTTTCATGTTATAACAATCGTGTCAAAAATGCTCGTGTTAGTTACATAAAAAAATAATTTTTTTCCATATGTAAAATTTTGTATTTTCATGTCTGAAAATAATTATTTTTTTACATTGATGTTAATTATCATGGCGTGAAAATAATTTTTATGAATTTTTCGATCCCTGGTTATATATAAACTTTGACAGGTACAGAGTATATTGAAGTCGGGCATGATCGACTTTCGGACTTTTTTTTAATTGCCAACTTTTTATTGTAAATTTGTTGATATTTTCTTACTTTTAGCATGATTTGACTTTGGATGTGGTGGTGCTGTTTGTTTTGGCTGTGGTATTCATAATAGGAGCCTTTTACTTTCTCCTGCTTTATATAGTGGCCAATGTTCCGTATTCGTTTATAGTGCATCGCGGTTTTATTGTGGGCAGCATTTGGCTGGTTAGATTAATTGTTTGAAATATATAACAATGAGACACTTAATTTGATCATTTCAGTTTGTGATGTATCATGCTCAAATTATAAATGGTGGACGATTTGCTGAAATGCGCACTAAGGACTATTTATTGGGTGCTTTGATATTATTTCATGATTTTCTTTTAATGTATTTATTAACATTTCAATTGGCACCCAAATGGTCGGATTTGTGTGATTTGGAAAGGAATCGTACGGAGAAATTGGTGCTATTTAAAGATGTGGTAGGAGATACCACCACAACCAGCAGAACAACAACAACATCAACGACAACAACAAGAATACCCACAACAATTACAACAATTATACCAACAACAACGACTGCAACAGAAATCATAACAGCAACAACAACAACAACAACGACACCTGTGCCAAATGTGGGCAGAATATTGTTACAACAAGAAACAACGCCAGAGTAAGTATTCAAATTAACCGCCTAACACCTACGATCACGGTTGCCACTTGAGAAAATTTTTTAGCACCAAAAAAAAATCAAAAAAGAGCCAAGTTCGTTAAAAAGAGCCAAAATATATTTTTCGGTTATTTATGTTATATTTTTATTTTTATTCTATCAAAAATATTTCTTTCTGAATAACTTAAAATTACTCACGTATACAAGGTTTTGGAACAGAGCAGATATCAAGCGTTTATTGTACATTTTTGAATTCTGAATTCAAATCAATCGTCAGTTTTGCCCTGGTTCTTTTTGTTCCTAAGATATTAAGGTAAACGAGTATTATGTGAGGAATGTTTACACTTTCAAGTCTGATGGCATAAGACTAAGATAAATAACTTTTTTTAATATTTTTATATTAATGTGGAAAATGTGGATTTTTTTTAGAAATTCTCTGTTTTTCCCAAGTTTAAATAATTCTTAAAAATGTTCTAAAAATTTCCGTTTTAACTTTTTTAAGTGAGTTGAAAAAATAAAATAATTCGTAAATGTCTACAATATTGTTATCTGACTTTTTCTTTGTTTTTCTATACTTTAATGTTATGTACTGTATTTTTGGTAGAAAAATTTGGTAAGAAAAATCGCGCAATTATTTAAAAAGGTGCGATGATATATAAAAATTGCGAGTGTAGTAAATTGAAGGGCACATACGTTTACTTAAAAAAATTAATCCCGGAATTTTTTAAGTTTTTGAACATTTTTAAGAATTATTTAAAATAGATCTCATAAAAAACCAATGAAATTTGAAAAGGTTATGTGAAATGGCCATTAGGCTTGAAGTATAAACACACCTCAAATAATTTTCTTTATTTATTATTTTCTGATCAAGAGGATCCAGTTATAAGCCGACAATTGATTCGATTCAGCATTTAAAAATACATAAGAAAAGATAGTTATCTGCTCTGGTCCAAAAGTTAGTATTTTTTGTAAACCTGTGTTATTTATCATAACAGTCAATTTCCTGGTTATTTTGAAACTTCATTAAATAGATAAAAAAAAAAAATTAATTTAAATATTAATCTTATCATATTTATTAAATTTAATCAAAAATTTGTGCACACAACAACATAAAAAAAGCTATATACTTAAAAGCCTTCAGTTCCCAAAATTTGTACTTAAATCAAAACAAAATATACATATAATAGGGACCGTAACTTATATTTGGATAAAATAAAAAAATTCAATTTTACAAAAAATTTTAAAAATCGTTTCTATTTTAAAAAAATTAACAGTTAGGTATTTTAAAATTGAAAACAGTAAAAAAAAATGAAAAAAAATGGAAAATAAAAAAAAAAGAAGGATACGATACAACAGTGTTAAAAAAAAATCAAAAAAAAAAAAAATAAAAAAAGTTTACTTACAAAAATAAAAAACCAAACTAAAAAAATAAAAAAAAAAAAAAAAATAAAAAAATAAAAAAAAAAAAGAAAATAAAGTATTCACTAAAATAATAAAAATAACATATAAAACAGCAGTATCCAAATAAAATCTTAAAACTCAATACTAAGCCCTTTTTACCTTGAAACTTCTTCCCAAATCTTTTTTTAAATTAGCGGCAGTTAACTGCCCATGGAGACATTATTGAATATGGTGCTGATTAATATTCAAACTTTTTTGTACTTATTCCAATCATAAGCAAAAAGAGCCAGTTCCAAAAATCAATCAACCAAAAAAACACCAGTTTTGGCGCAAAACGCCAACGGGCAACCGTGCCTACGATTAACATTTCAAATTAACCGCCTTTTTCTTACAGCTACGATTAACCTACAGGGCAGCACTTGGCTTAACAATCTGGTAACTCTGACAAAACAAAAAACGCGCGCTCGATTACTTATCGAACAATCGATTTCGATAGTCACACTTTGCTGTTGTTGTTGTTGTTTTTGATTTGTTAGCTGATTCTGTGTAAATAAACTTTATTTGGCACAAAGCTGACCTAAACACTTAAATTTATTCGTTCGCAGTCATCAGCAAATTTCTATTGTAATGGATCCCACCATATCCGTGTCCAAGGGCTGCTTTGTCTACAAAAATGGCGCCACTCGAGCCAAGATGCCCGGCAAACGCAAAAGAGATGTGGCGGCTCCCATCAGCCTATTGCCTTCAGAACTGCTTAATCAACCCTACTACAAAGCCTACTCGGAGACTTGGCAACTATATCATAGCCACATAGCTGATCTACAACATCAAAGCTATGCCCGCACCCTGGATCAGCTGGTGGCCTATATACAGGGCCAGGCAAATAGCCAGGACATACTAACCACAGCTGCTCTATTGACGGGCATCAATCAACCCGATCATCTCAAACAGTTTGAGGCACTGGGTCAAAGGCTGAAGCAGGCACGTGTTTGTGTGCTTCAATCTCGAGATTGCTCCACACTCAAGGCAGCTGTGGAATCGATGGTATACAATGTTATAGAAGATAATGCAGAGCAGGAGGAGCTCGAGGAAAGGGATAGCAAACGTTTGCGTCGCTCGCAGTGTAATCTAAAGGAATTGAAGTCTTGGTTTGGCCAGGTTAAGCCACAGCCACAACAATTGGTTATCATTTTGCCAGACTTTGAGTGCTTCAATGGTCAGGTGTTGCAGGATTTTATGCTGATACTCAGCTCACACTGCAGTGTGTTGCCTTTTGTATTGGTTTTGGGCGTGGCCACGGCCATGTCGGCGGTGCACTCCAGCTTACCCTACCAGGTGACCAGCAAAATTAGATTGAAAGCATTCCAAACACAGGCTGCACCCACGGGCCTGAATGAGGTATGACTTGGTGCTCAACCAAAGACACAACTAATTCTCTTATCCTACCTACTTTCAGCTGCTGGATCAGGTTTTATTGTCGCCCAAATATGCCTTTCATCTCTCCGGCAAGGCCTTTAAATTTCTAACCCACATTTTCCTGTACTATGACTTCTCCATACAAGGCTTTATACAGGGCTTCAAGTATTGCCTCATGGAGCATTATTTTGCGGGCAATGCCTTTGCTCTATGCACTGGCTATGGCCAGGCTCTGGCCCGTTTGAAGCTGCTTCAACATGATGATATGGAGTCCATTAGACATTTGCCCTCCTTTAGGCCCTATGTGGAGGGTATCAATGACTGTAAACGCATCATAGCCGTTCTCACGGATGATGATTATTTGAAGAAGAAACTGCCTCAATTGCTACGCGATTGTCTCCTGCACTTTCTCAACTTTCGCTGTATTCTGGAGTTCTTTAGCGAACTGGTGGGTGACTTGCCACGTTGTCCCCTGGGCAAATTGAGACGTGAACTCTATGTTCAATGTTTGAATCGTAAAGTCACACAACTGCCCGAGTTTAAAGAATGCTGGCAAATGTTAGCCTTTCTATCCAAAGATGAGTTTATGGCCAAAGTTAACAAATGTCTGAACAAAACGGAGCAATTTCTGCAACAGGAGTTAGCTACGCTAGAGCTGGGAGAGGCTTGTGTGGCCATCATACGTCCCCATTTGCAGGCGATCAAACAACTAATCAATGATATGTCCCTGGCCTCGCTGGAGCAAGTTAGTGTAACACCAATGGAGGAAAGTCAATCCCGTCCCATCATTACCTCTAGGCAGGAGCTGAAGGCACAGCTTTTGCTGCGCAGCAAACAGGATCAACCGGTCAGCGAGTTTGCTCGATTATTGCAAAAGATTTTGCTTTACATTGAAACACATTTGATAGCGGAACACTTGCTGCCCCTAACCGAAGCTCCGCCTCTACATGAACTGTTTGTTTTCAGTGACATTTCCACAGTGAGAAGAAACATAATTGGTGCTCCACGAGCTGCTTTGCATACGGCCCTAAATAATCCACATTTTTATATGCAATGCAAATGCTGTGAACTACAGGATGCCAATCAACTAACTGGCACACTGCCTGATCTTTCGGTGGTGTATAAATTGCATTTGGAATGTGGTCGTATGATCAATTTGTTTGATTGGCTTCAGGCATTTCGTGCGGTGGTGCGTTCCTCGGATGAAGAGGATGAAAATGTGGCACAGGAACAGATAGATCCACAAATACAGTAAGTTGGTTGGCCAAGTGGAGATTACACAATTGAAGATTTTTTTAATGATGTATTTTGGAATGCTGAACTCAAAAATGAATTTCAAAAAAATTTTGTTGGATACGTTTTGATTAGAATTTTTTTTTTCGGAAGGTACCCAAGCCATATCTCGGTTAAAACTTTAGCTGAAGTCAAGCAAGGGATTCATTAAAAGGTTATGCAATTCCAATAATCTAGTTTAAAACATTTTCAATCGGTTTAGTAGTTTTAAAGTAAGAAAAAAAAATATTTCGAAAAAAAATGATTTTCTCAAAAACGTTGAAAAATTTGATTTTCTAAAATCTGTAAATAGTTGAAAATAAAAATCAAAAAATTGTTTTTCTTTTATTCTTAAAATTGCCCTTTACGAAGAAAATAAGGCGTTAATGGAAAATCTGTGGATAAATAGCGAAGTTGTAAAGCAATTGTGTGAAAAAACTAGGGGTCAAATTTGACTAATTTCTGTTCATAAAAATTTTTTTTTACTGCTTTTGCTAATGTATAGTTCCAATAGAAGCCAAATCACAGAAAAAAATTAAGAGAAGGCAAAAACGAAGAAAAATAAAAAATATTTTCTAATAAATACATAAAACAATGAAATTTGACTGTTAGTACTTTTACTCAATTGCTCACAGCTCTTTTATTTATCCATAGATATTCTTTACCAATGCCTTATTTTCTTTGTAGAAGTGCTATTCGTAAGAACAAAAGATAAAAACAATTTATTTTTATCAGTTTCAACTTTTACAGATTTTAGGAAAACAAAATTTGCATTTTTTGAGAGAAAAAAATTTTTCGAAATATTTTTGTTAGATTTAAACTACTAAACCGGTAGGGAAAATGATCTAGAACTAGATTATTTAAAATTGCATACCCATTAGATTAATACCTTGCTCGACGAAATCTAAAGTTTCTATCTCAAGATATGTCATAAAATGTAAGGGTACCTACCAAAAAAAATGAAAAAAATTCTAACTCAAAAACGTATCC
The DNA here is from genome assembly GCA_018904225.1 of Lordiphosa mommai. Classification (NCBI taxonomy): domain Eukaryota; kingdom Metazoa; phylum Arthropoda; class Insecta; order Diptera; family Drosophilidae; genus Lordiphosa; species Lordiphosa mommai. Next base: position 197,220 of record JAEIFT010000388.1, on the reverse strand, counting down.
ATACAAAAATTTTTTAATTTAATTTTTGAGCTCACATTCCAAAGTACATCATAAAAAAATAACAGCTTCAATGGGTCTTTATTATTTTTTTTTTTTTGTAAACTAGTGTTATTAATATATTGATATTTTGTTTGTTTTTAGGGCACGCTTCACACGCGCCGTGGCCGAATTGCAGTTTTTGGGCTACATCAAGATGTCTAAGCGTAAAACAGATCATGCCACACGACTCACCTGGTAGGTGAGGGGGCGGGTCCTGAAGCATGTTATTCCATATCAATAAGTATTTATTTTTGTGTACTTTTAATTTTCTTTTTTGGTATGAAAAACAACATTTTTTTAGAGGTTATTAAAAAAAACTTAACAATTATACTTAAAATTTTGCGTTTTTAAAATAAAACTAAAACTAAAAAATCAAAAAATTAAAATTTTTTCAAAGGCAAAAGACCCCTAAAAGGGCTTATTGAGTGCTTCCTCCAGCAAGAACTTTGCTCCACTAAAATGGCTATATCTGCTAAACTACTTCGAATTTTTGAAAACGGTTTGAAGGGGATGAAAATGGAATGTCCAAGCTATAATAATAATGCAAAACTAAAAAATCAAAAAAATTAAAATTTTTTTCAATGGCATAAGACCCCTAAAAGGGCTTATTGAGTGCTTCCTCCAGCAAGAACTTTGCTCCACTAAAATGGCTATATCTGCTAAACTACTTCGAATTTTTGAAAACGGTTTGAAGGGGATGAAAATGGAATGTCCAAGCTATAATAATAATGCAAAACTAAAAAATCAAAAAATTAAAATTTTTTCAAAGGCATAAGACCCCTAAAAGGGTTTATTGAGTGCTTCCTCCAGCAAGAACTTTGCTCCACTAAAATGGCTATATCTGCTAAACTACTTCGAATTTTTGAAAACGGTTTGAAGGGTATGAAAATGGAATGTCCAAGCTATAATAATAATGCAAAACTAAAAAATCAAAAAATTAAAATTTTTTCAAAGGCATAAGACCCCTAAAAGGGCTTATTGAGTGCTTCCTCCAGCAAGAACTTTGCTCCACTAAAATGGCTATATCTGCTAAACTACTTCGAATTTTTGAAAACGGTTTGAAGGGGATGAAAATGGAATGTCCAAGCTATAATAATAATGCAAAACAAAAAAAATCAAAAAATTAAAATTTTTTCAAAGGCATAAGACCCCTAAAAGGGCTTATTGAGTGCTTCCTCCAGCAAGAACTTTGCTCCACTAAAATGGCTATATCTGCTAAACTACTTCGAATTTTTGAAAACGGTTTGAAGGGGATGAAAATGGAATGTCCAAGCTATAATAATAATGCAAAACTAAAAAATCAAAAAATTAAAATTTTTTCAAAGGCATAAGACCCCTAAAAGGGCTTATTGAGTGCTTCCTCCAGCAAGAACTTTGCTCCACTAAAATGGCTATATCTGCTAAACTACTTCGAATTTTTTGAAAACGGTTTGAAGGGGATGAAAATGGAATGTCCAAGCTATAATAATAATGCAAAACTAAAAAATCAAAAAATAAAAATTTTTCAAAGGCATATAGACCCCTAAAAGGGCTTATTGAGTGCTTCCTCCAGCAAGAACTTTGCTCCACTAAAATGGCTATATCTGCTAAACTACTTCGAATTTTTGAAAACGGTTTGAAGGGGATGAAAGGGGAATGTCCAAGCTATAATAATAATGCAAAACTAAAAAATCAAAAAATTAAAATTTTTCAAAGGCATAAGACCCCTAAAAGGGCTTATTGAGTGCTTCCTCCAGTAAAACTTTGCTCCACTAAAATGGCTATATCTGCTAAACTACTTCGAATTTTTAAAACTGGTTTGAAGGGGATGAAAGATAATGTCAAGCTATAATAATAATGCAAAAGAAAAAATCGAAAAAAAATGTTTAAAGGTAGAAGACCCCCTTAAACTTGAAACCCGTTAAGTATTTAAACAATCAATGCTCAGACTTAATTAAACAAAACCCTCAGAACCAACTTACATCATTTGATTACGCCTTTATATAGCTTTGGGACTAGAAACTTGTAAAAAAAAATTACTAAATCTCGAAAAAATTAAAATTTTTTATGGTTGTTAGCTTCTCAGTGCCAAAGTACCATACTTATGGTAAACAACAAATATAAAGAAATTATGAAAATAAGGATGCGATTTATCAATGCGTTATAAGAAAAAGTTTAATTATTGTGACTTACCCATTAATTGTTCAGCCAGATTAAAATTACATTCATTGTTTCTTGAACTTGCGATGATTCCCCAAGGCAATTAAATATCCGTATTGCAGTGAAAACTATATCAAAAACTGTTGCTTGGAATTCAGTATGAATTTATTGGATTGTTCACATTTACCGTTTATTTTTCTTATTATGGAAAGTCGCTTGCCGTTTCGATGCATACAAGAGAGCGATACGGAGACATTTCAATTTTACAACACTCGCGCAGTTGGCCACTGCCGGATGGCCATACATTTGTTAAATTAATTAAAAACAATCCTCAGCAAAATGGACATGTAAAACACAACAAAAAAAAATAAAAAAAAAAAAACTCACGAGGCACGTGCCTTAGAGAGAGAGCCAGAGAGAGACTAAAAATTTTACAATACCAACTCGCCTTTTGGTGCAGTGGCTTCTGCGGGGGCCGCACTTTACGCAAGCCAGTAAATTGCGAAATTACATTATGTACATACACATATGTAAGAAACACAACTAAATTAAACACTCAACAGCCGCCTGTTTTCTTCAACGCGAGAGTAAGACAGACAGAGAGCAACAATCTGCTGCCTGCGCCGGCGCCATATTTTTCACTTGTTGCTTCTTTGATCGCAAGACTTTGAATTAAAATAATTACTTTCCGCTTGTGACGTCACCATCTGCAGCTCCATACATATCATACCGGTGACCAACACACACACACACCCCAAAAAAAAAAAAATGAGACTCCTAGGGCCAGAGAATTGCTGCCTTCGAATTTCGAGTGTTTTTCTATTTCCCGCACAAAACACCGACTTTGCGTAGAATATGCATTAAATTTCTACTCATTTGCATAATTTTTTAACAATTAATTAACCGATTTGACACTCGTACACGCCCCCACGCAACTTTTCACAAGAGACAAAATGGTCGACTGCCTGCTGCAATGAGAGCATGCGTACGCGAGAGAAAGAGAGATAGAGAGCAACAGTTGCTGCTGCCTGCCTGCGGCCAGCGCCGGCGCTTTTTACTTTTCTAATTGCAAATTAAATTGCATTTTACATTACATTTAAACAAATATACACACATATGTATGTATGTATGAAAAAACAATAACTCTAAGCACCTTTATACATACATACATATGTATATTTGTGTAAATGTAAAACGATGCATACACACACAAAAAAAAATGGCAGGCTGAGACTCCTTTGGGCAAGCGAATTAAATTGAGCAGCCAGTACGTTATTACACAACACCGACTTTGCGTAGATATGGCACTTAATTTCAACTCATTTGCATAATTTTTAAGCAATTAATTAACCGATTTAACACGCGCACACGCACCCACGCAAATTTTCACAAGAGACAAAATGGTCGACTGGCATGCGTACGTGAGAGTAAGACGGATAGAGAGCAACAGTTGCTGCTGCCTGCGCCAGCGCTGCGCTTTTGACTTTTCTGATCGCGAATTAAAATGCGCATTACATTTATTTAATTATTATAAAAAAATTATTGAATTATTAAAAAAATAAGTAAATCTCCCGAACATTCCAGCTTCAACTTATTTGCATAATTTTAAAGCAATTAATTTACCGATTTACTTAAGAGCACGCACCCACGCAGCTTTACACAAGACGTAATGGTCACAGAACAGAACATTAGAGATGCTCCTGTTAAGTTTAGAAGCTAGTGAAAGCTAATATTACGATAGGAGCGCCCGAGTATGACTCAGAAAGATCTCAGGATTCAATTGGAATGGCTAAATCAAATTAATTAATTACCAAATAAAATCCGATTGTTATGAAAATTTATATATGGAAAGATCAACTATATACGTTTACAGGTGTTGGGTTAAAAAAAAAAAAAAGCTGTACAATTGTGGAAAATTTTGAGACAAACTTAATCAAGCTAAGCTTATAGAATAGACCAAGGTGTCATTTAAAAGCTGCCATTTCTTAAGCTTAGGTCCCACAGGCAAATCATTTGCCCAAATATTTAGTAAAATTTGTCCTTTAGATTTTACAGGACTCAAAACAAAAGCAATAGATCCACAAGCAAGGGTATTTGCTCAAATTGTGCCGAAACTTTTCCAATTTTGGCTTAGCTTTAGCTAAGAGAGAATATAACATAGAGAGGCCGCTCAATTTTGAGTGATGTTAAGGGATAATTTATATGTAAATACTGAGACAGAACTGCTGACTTATTTTGAGTGTTCTATGTTAAATTTTCTCTGACAGTTCATTTACCTTAGTATAATTTTTAGAAATTTTGCAAAATTTTCAGTTAATTTTTTTATTAAAAAATAAAATTAACTCTCACAAACATTCCAGCAGCTTCGTACACACACATACATACACCCAAAAAAAAAGTTATCATCAAAATGACAAAATTTAGTCATCAATTTAAATTTTAAAACTATTGTGTATCGAATTATCCTTAATACTCAAGTTGATAACTCGATAGTATTAAAAATAATATTTTCGATGTTATCAAAATGATACTTAATTGTATCAGAATGACATTTCTTTGTATTAATTTTTTTTAAGTATTAATTTGATACTTTTTTGTATCATTTGAATAGCCTAACAATTTGAGAATAATAAATAAAAAATATCGTACAATTATTTTTTTGATCAGACTCCACTAGAGAAATGTTTAATTACCTTGATCATTAATTGTTACAATTAAAAACCCATTTGATTTGGTTGTAATTAATTCTCAATTTATTTAAAATTGTTTCACATGATAAAATGTCAATTCCATTCACAGTTGTTGCCATGTTTTTCACTTTAATGGTCATACTCTGCTCGGGTCTGGCATGGCCAGTGGTAAATATATTTTGTTAGGCTTCATTTACCATATATATGTACATATATTCATCAATATTCCATAGTGCTGCGATCCACAAGTGATCTATAAATCAACGAATATGGAATGTATTGGAAATCCCAAAATGGTTGTAAATATCTCCTGCCATCTGAAGGCTATTAATTGGAATAAAGCTGTGGCCACCATGGATGTGGAATTTTTGGTGATCTTAAGGAATTTATCTGTAAGTTGTGTGTAAGTATAAATCTATAAATTACTATCCCTTTGTTTTTTTTAGACACATCTGCAGCTTTTCAAAAAGGACTACAGCAACAAGTTTCAGCCATTTCTGGTTGATGTTCAGGTCAATATATGTGATATGTTATCACGTAGAAGTTTTATGCCTTATGGCTTGATGGTCATTAAGACGACAAAACGCTTTTCTAATTTCAATCATTCCTGCCCCTATTCGGTAATTATGGCATTTTTTGTATGTACTTGAGCAATAATTGTTATTTGAATTTGTAGGGACATGTTTTTGCACGAGATTTGTACTTGGATGAGAAATATTTACCCAATTATTTTCCCTTGGGATTGTATAAATTTGTCTGTACCATTTGGGAAAACTACAAAGAGAAGCCGGCGGAATATGTTGGAACTATCATTTGGTATTTTCAATCCATGGAGCTGGTGAAGAGTAAGAGGAAGCCCAAATAAAAGTTTCCATATCTTCTTACTTCTCGGCAAATATGTGTTCAAGTATTTAAAATACTTTTTAGGGTTTGACAAAGCAAAAATATGTTGTAATAATCTTTAATATTGCTTAAAAAACTTATTGGGTTACAAATGTAAATAAAAATTAAATTTTTTGATGGTTGGCAACTTATTGAAGCGTTTGAGTTACGAAAAACGAGCTCTATATATTCTTATTTCACAGCAGGCAAGTGTTTAGCTATTTTAAATACTTTTTAAGAATTGACAAAACAGAAAAAACATTGATTTGGGTGTCCTTTGTCGAGATATAATATATTATATATTGATCTGAAGAACATGGGCGAGACACAGCGAGAAACTCCTGCCAGCAGCCATAGCCTAGCACCTGGAGGCCATGGATATTTATCATTATTTTTTTATTTTTTAAAATGACTTATTTTACATATTTTATTTGAATTTGCGCGCCTCATATTGATATGAATATGATATAAATTAATATGATATCGATTGCTCACATAACAGCACCACATAGCTTAGCATATCGTGCTGTTATAAGTGCCGGCTGAAATTGCTGCTCTATTGTTTCTACTCTTTTTCTCTATTGCGTCGCCAAAGTTGGTAAATTGACTTAAGAAAACTTAAGTATACTAATAATATTAGATTTAAACAATCAAGTGTTGGCATTCTGTTAAATCTTAAATTATTCACAAATATGGCTGGCTTATGGCGACAAGCTAAATGTCTGTGTCTTGCTTACAGCTTTACATTGGCAGCCACACATTGCAAATTGTAAGTGTGTGTGTGTGTGAGCAAGTAAGTGCTATGAAATAAGCAATATTTTGTATTAATGTATTTGATTTTGTTGAACGTTTTTTTTATGTCCATATGTATATGCAAAGATCTGCAGATTCTGATTGTCTTCCTGCCAACAGTTTGATATGCGACAGTTTTAGAATCACTTGACTTACATATGTGCTTTTACAGGTGAATACCTACATGGCACACTGGACTATGGAAGAAGGCAACTCTTGATCAGCATGACGACCAGAGTCGATATAGCATATAGCTGCCATGGGATCATCACAATCGGACTACTATATCGTATTACTGTTAAACAACCGATCAGTGTGAATATTAGTCCATAGTTAGACAAAACTTTTTAATTTTTGATTTTTTTTATCTAAACCCATTCTCCATCTCGCGCAGAGCTCCAACAGCAAGTGACGCGTTCGGCTTTGGATGTGGATTGGTGATGCTGCCGCAGCAGCAGTTACAATGATGGACTGGATGGACTATACCAAGGTGTATCTATAGATACATCTTGGACTAAACTAGCGAGGATGATGATGAGTTACAGAACGCTCGTGAGACAACTGAGGCTGTTCAGGCTCAGGATAAGATCAAGAAGTTGCTGAGCGAGCAGCAGGTCATAGGTCAGGCCAGTCAGGCTCTAAATTTGTGTGCAGCCACCGTAGAATTCTCTGGATCCACCGAATCCGTGGAGGGTGAACGCTATTTGCTGCTGGCAAGTAAGTAGAGCTGCTCTTATTAATCTAAGAGATCAATAGCTCATGTTATTCTCCAATTTTTCTAGCTCATCGTCGCCAGGCCTGTTTGGATGAGGTACAGCGTTTGCGTGTAGAGAATAGCATACGTTCGGTGGGTGCACCCAAAGAGAAGGGTTTGTTGACAGTAAACGACTTAACCATACCCCTAGGGACAGGAATATGTACGCAAAATGGCAACGGGCAATATCAATGGACATCATTTGGTGTGCCTGCTTAAGTACAATGAACATGTCCTGGCCACCAAGACGGTACCCACCATGCCGGGTCTGTTATCAGTGAAATTTCCCGATGTTCTACAACTGAATAATGTCTATGCGGATTTTAGGGTAAGTTTTTGGTGCTTGTCTTTGCTGGCCATTTCTAAATCCTTGTCTTTCCAGATCACACTGGAAATCTATGGTATGCTGGCGCAACGGGATCAACTGCCCCACGAGCTGAAGTATCACATCAATCTTAATAAGAAGGGTGGCGTCAAGACGCCCAAAAAGAAGACGGGTAGCGAAAATCGTCTGGTCATGCCGCCAGTGCAAAGTCCAGCTGGACCGCATGTGGTGCGTACACCCCAGTTGGTGCAATATGGATTTGCCATTTTCTCTTTGCGAGAAATACAGCGCACCAGCTGGACCCTGACCCAAGTCTTGGGTGTTAGTCCGCTGGAGGGTGTGCTACACATGAAGGTCAACTGTGAGCTGTCGGTGAGCGTTGAATACAAAGGTTTCCTTACCATGTTCGAGGATATATCCGGGTTTGGTGCCTGGCATCGTCGCTGGTGCTATCTGAATGGTTCGGTCATCAATTTTTGGAAATATCCCGATGATGAGAAGAAGAAGACGCCCATGGGTAGCATCGATTTGCATGCGTGCATTTCTCAGAAAGTCACAACGGCACCGCGCGACATTTGTGCCCGCCTCAATACCATGCTGCTGGAGTGCGAGCGTCCAGCCAAGGATACGGATGAGGAATCGTTGATTATAGTACCCAATGGTCGGACCACCACAGTGCGTCATTTGCTCTCCGCCGACACCAAAGAGGAGCGCGAGGAGTGGTCTGCTTATTTCAACAAGGCACTGACGCTGCTGCGTGCCTGGGGGACCACACACTAACCTGGTTGGGGATGGTCGTTTTTAATGTTTTTAAGTTTATTTTCATTTTTTTTTAGTTAACCGAAATTATGTGTATTTTCCCCGTAAACTTTGACAAAGTATTGTTCCAAATACCTTTTAATATATATAAATATTCTACTTTGTATGTGGATTAACTGAAAAAGGACGAAGCTATGGGCTATTTTGTAAAAAAAAAAGGAATCCGGTATCAAGTGATGCCTCGATTGCTGATTCACAAGGACTTTCTGCTGACCAAGCACCAAAGTCCTTCAAATGGCTGAAATATGAGGGTTTTCTAGTCTTAGTTTAGGTCATTACCTCGGCTTCCCGCAGTATTATTGCTGTCCTTTGGCCAGGATCGCTCAAAATGAATCCTTTTGACACCAATTTGGTCTCGATCCTGGCTAGGATATGGGAGATATGACCTTTTTAAGTTTCAGATAAAAGTCCTTATAATTCGGCAGTTTGAAGGATAATCCGGGATCAAGTGATGCCATCGATTGCTGATTCACAAGGACTTTCTGCTGACCAAAGCACTTCCTTAAAGTCCTTCAAATGGCTGAAATATGAGGGTTTTTCTAATTCAAGGATAATATTAGTTATTAGGTCATACCTCGGCTTCCCGCAGTATTATTTGCATGTCCTTTGGACAGGACTTAGTCCTCAAAAAATGTATCATTTTGACACCAATTTGGTGCTGATCCTGGCCAGGATATGGGAGTTATGGCCTATTTTAATTTTTAAGAAAAGTCCTTATAGCTCGGCTGTTTGAAGGATAATCCAGGATCTAGTGATGCCATCGAATGCTAATTTACAAGGACTATTTCCTGGCCAAAGCGCATCCTTATGGTCCTTCCAATTACCGAGTAAAGGCTTATTTTGTGATTCAAGGATAATATTAGAAACAAGGCCATATATTGCTTATATCCTGTCGCAGGACATCGGGATTTGGTTTTTTCGAATCCTGAAGACAATTCTGATCGTTTGGCATCAAAGGATGTGCCATTAAGGACCAATAATTTTCCGGATCGGCTTGGCTAAAAAATGGCCAAAAACCAAAAATCTAATTCAGTCAGATAGTCCGATTACCTCACAAAAAGATCATTTGCACAATTGGTCTATGTGGGAGTGCCTATTAATTTTTAAGAAAAGTCTTAAAGCTCGGCTGTTTGAAGGATAATCCAGGATCTAGATGCCTAATTAAAGGACTATTCTGACAAAGCACATCCTTTAAGTCCTTCAAATGACTCCGTAATGGCGTATTTTGTGATTAAAGGATCATCTTAGTTTTTAGGCCATATCTTGCCTATATCCTGCCGCAGGACATCGGGACTCGTCTTTTTTCGAGTCCTGGAGACAATTCTGATCGATTGGCATCAAAAAATAAAAAAAATTTTCGGATTGGCAACGCAAAAAAATTGTCAAAAACACAAAATCCTTAATATCTCAGCTCCCCGCAGGACTATTTACATGTCCTTTGGCCAGCAATTACACCTCACAAAAAGAATCATTTTGCCACCAATTTGGTCCTGATCCTGGCCAGGATATGGCAGCTATAGCCTATTTAAGTTTTAGGACAAAAGTCCTTAAAACTCGGCTCCTGTAAGGATAATCCAGGATTTGTTGATGCCATCCGCTTCTAATTCTCAAGGACTATCATCTGGCCAAAGGACATCTTTGTAGTCCTTCAAATGGTCGAGCTATAGCAGTTTTTGTCATTTTTTTTACGTTTTTTCGAAATTTTAGATGATTAATTAATCATGCCAAAATCATGCCAAAATCATGAAAAAATCACACCCATATTTTTTGATGCCAATCGATCAGAATTGTGCCCAGGATTCGAAAAAACCAAGTCCCGAGGTCCTGCGGCAGGATATAAGCCAATTAAAGATTATCCTTAAATCACAAAAACAGCTGCGGCTGGCATATATATATGAAATTAGTGCGGCATACTTGCAGGCTGTCACGTCTTTTCGGGCAGCCAAAAAAATAAAAATTTTTGCTGCATTTCCACCTGCTGCAGGTTTATGTTTGCCTATTAGTTTGGCCAAATTATTTTGTCATTTTTGTCAAAAAATTGGCCAAAAAATGGCCAGCCGAAAATCGATGAAATGGATTAGGCGCGAAACTGGGGGCGGTTTTGGGCGGTATTTGGTTGTAGTGCATATTGTGGTAAGTGGTGTGTAAATATTTCATAAAAATTATTTTTTTTTTTAATGAAATAAGGTATTAGGCGACCATAAACTGCCAGATGGAGGAAAATGCAATTTTATTTTGGTGCATCAAGAAAGTGTGGCATACTTGTGGGCACAATATTTTTTGATACATCCAAATAGTGTGGCATACTTGTAAGCGGGTTTTATTTTTAATGCCTCCTAAAAGCATGCCCTGAAAATCGAAATGGCATACTCTTAGGCAGCCATTTTGAAGCTGCCATAATAATTGCCTAATTGGTGCTGTCACTTGCTAAAGATTTTTGTTCTCCTGGTATCTCATTTGGATTTTGACTGTTTTGCTTACAAACTTTTTTTAAATTTCCCGAAATCAAAAATTCAATTTCCCAGGCATACTTATCCACGGGTGGTTGAAATTGGGATTTTGAGTTTTTTTTTTCAACTGTTGCCTTGCACTCGGCTGCTGCTGCTGCTGTAGCTGCCATTTGATTGTCTCCCCTAAAAGCATGCTGGGAATTCTGAAATGTTGCCATTCCCCCACCCAAATAAATGTAAATGTTTATGGTTTTGTTGCTATACATTTTGAATAAGTTTATTGAATTCTTTTATATATTTTATATATATATTTTGTATACACAAACTTGTGGGTGGCTGTGTCTCCAAATCGAACAATATGTAATGTGACGCTGCTCACAGTGTGTTCCACTTTTGTGTCAGGTAAATGGTGTGTGTGTGTGTGTGTGTGTGTGTGTGTGCTTTGTCCTTGCAATTGACTCTAGTTTCGAAGTTAAACACATGTACATATATGCAGTTGCAGGTTATTTATTGGCCATTGGCTCAAAGTCTATCTACAAAATTGAATTCATGATTTGCATCTCAAGATGACACACATATATATATATATCTTTAGTATGTTTCTATGTTAAATTTGACTTTAATTTGGCTACACGCGAGCTTTTGGCAATTTGTAAATACTCCAAAAATTAGAAGTTTCTTCCGATATGATTGTAGGATATATATATATATATATATATATATATATATGGACATAACAGTAGCTTTCTCTGGGTGGGTTTTTGGGGCGTAGCTAAAGCTACAGTTTGAAATATTTACATTTTTTAGAAGGGAATATTTTTTTTGGGGAAGAATATTTTTTACTGAATAAGCCACTGTTTGCTATGCATTTAGTTTGAGTTGAGTTTTTGGGTTGGTGTTTTTTTGTTGTCTTATTTGTGATAAGTTTCAAGCGTCCAACTGTTTCCCCTTTTACTGGCCTAGAAGAGGATGTTTTAGTCTGTGTGTGTGTGTGTGTTGTAGCATGTATATACAATAATTCCAGCAAACATTTCTTTAGTGTTCAAAAATGTTTGCAGGGGTTTTGAAAAGGACCCTTTGAGAGCGTTTAGCTGGGATATAATATAGAAATAAATTTATAACATTTGCTAGACCGAACAATATAAATATATATATGTATATATATAGGTATAATATAATATTTGGAGGCTATAATACTCTGTGGGTTATATCAATTTCGTTTTATTCTCTTTGGCTACTTTTAACAATTCTGTTTGAGTGTGTGTGTGCTGGCAAAAATAAAACCAAAGATAAAGCTAATTTTTCATAATATAATACACATTAAACATTTACAAGCTACTCACTAAATCTCTCACTTTTTGGCCAATATATCAAAAATAACTGTCTAAAACTTACTCATATACATCTGTATGGGTGTGTGTGTGTTTGTGTATTTTTAATTAACATGATAAAATTCAACACATTTGACTTAAAACTACAACCAACAATAATTAAATAAATTAAATATTTAAAAACGATATGCATAAATTCTAAAGCATACAAACAGGCGGCGACAGTTCTCGCTTGTGTCTGCTGTATGTGGAATGTGTGTGTGTGTGTGTGTGCATTTAGGGATTTACACTGTTCGCTTGTGCATTCTGTCGACGCAAATCCGACTTGGTGCTGGCCGTTATAATCGTTCCCACTATCAACATCAAAGCCATGGCCACATTTGCCGCTATATCACCAAAAGAAGTCAGTAGCTCCGAGTAGAACAGCGTAAAGCAAATGCCAAATGTTTGAGCCGAGGCATTAAGCAAACCGGATGACGTGCCCTCCGGCTCGGGAAAAGTTAACTCGGCGCCGAATTCAAAACCCACCGGCAGGTAGCCAGTCATGAAGAAGCTGGCGATAAGTTTAAAAGTAAGCTGCGATTTTCCTCACATCCCCCCCCCGAAAACTTACCCCAGCAGCGATGCAGTCAAATAAACCACCGCAATGTGTCCCGTGTCCAGTGTAAAAGTGAATATCCACATGCCCACCATGGAGAGTGTATAAACCGCCAAAGTGGTTTCCCTGGGAATTATAAGTGAAGAGGCAGGTCAATTAATTAAAATTTATGGGGAAAACTTTCTCGAGTGCCGGCTGAAACTACGGTACGAGGGTTGGCTTTTATGGAAAGAATCAAGGCACAGATGAAATACATTATGTTGCGTACAATGCGCGCAGTACATTAAAAAATAGGCAAAATAGCAGCCCATCTCCCGCCCATCCGACCGAGGGGCTTAGCCTAGTTAACACGTCAATTTGAACAACAGTCAGTCAATTTAACAAAGCAAAAGATCTGAGCAAGTTGGTGCTAAAAATTTCTAAACTTTCAAATGGAAGTGGAAAAAATTTATCTACAAAAAATAGAAGGCTAACATCGGCTACACCGATGTTTTAAATACTCTTTAGTTTTAGAAAGACGCTACCATTTTTAACAAAAAGTTTTTCTCCTTAAAACTAGTTTTTAGACCGATCGTTCCTATAGCAGCTATATGTTAAAGTGATCCGAATTTGATCATTTTTTCCACAATTGTGTGGAAGCATATAAAACTAATATATACGACGATTGGTGACGCTACAATGGAAAACAAAAAAGTTTTTCTCACTAGAACTAGTTTTTGCACCGATTGCTTATATGGCAGCTATATGCTATAGTCATCCGATTTTGATAAATTTTTCCAGAATAGTGTGGAATCACATAAAACTAATATAAACCACGATTGGTGACGCTTCGATGGAAAACAAAAAAGTTTTTCTCACTAGAACTAGTTTTTGCACCGATCGCCGTTATATGGCAGCTATATGCTATAGTCATCCGATTTTGATTAATTTTTGCAGAATTGTGTGGAAGCATATAAAACTAATATATACCACGATTGGTGACGCTTCGATGGAAAACAAAAAAGTTTTTCTCACTAGAACTAGTTTTTGAACCGATCGTTTATATGGCAGCTATATGCTATAGTCATCCGATTTTGATAAATTTTTCCAGAATTGTGTGGAAGCATATAAAACTAATATAAACCACGATTGGTGACGCTACGGTGGAAATCAAAAAAGTTTTTCCCACTAGAACTAGTTTTTGGACCGACCGTTTATATGGCAGCTATATGCTATAGTCATCCGATTTTAATAAATTTTTCCAGAATTGTGTGGAATCACATAAAACTAATATAAACCACGATTGGTGACGCTACGATGGAAAACAAAAAAGTTTTTCTCACTAGAACTAGTTTTTGAACCGATCGTTCCTATGGCAGCTATATGCTATAGTCATCCGATTTTGATAAATTTTTCCAGAATTGTGTGGAAGCATATAAAACTAATATAAACCACGATTGGTGACGCTACAATGGAAAACAAAAAGTTTTTCCCACTAGAACTAGTTTTTGGAGCGACCGTTTATATGGCAGCTATATGCTATAGTCATCCGATTTTAATCAATTTTTCCAGAATAGTGTGGAATCACATAAAACTAATATAAACCACGATTGGTGACGCTACAATGGAAAACAAAAAAGTTTTACCCACTAGAACTTGTTTTTGGACCGACCGTTTATATGGCAGCTATATGCTATAGTCATCCGATTTTAATAAATTTTTCCAGAATTATGTGGAAGCATATAAAACTAATATAAACCACGATTGGTGACGCTACAATGGAAAACAAAGAAGTTTTCCCACTAGAACTAGTTTTAAGACCGATCGTTCCTATGGCAGCTGTTTCATATAGTCATCCGATCCGGCCGATTCCGACAAATGTAGAGTCTATGTGTATTTAAAGACTTTTTGGAAAGTTTGGTCAAGATAGCTTTAAAACTGAGGAAGGAGATAGCATAGAAACAGACGGACAGACGGAAATGAACTCAACTCGTCATGCTGATCCAGAATATATATAATTTATGGGGTCGGAGATGCTCGGAGATTCAGGGCTAGAAATATAAAAGGCAACCCTCTTAAAAAACTTTGCTTACTTGAATTTGTGTGTTTTATCCAGAACAATTCCCGAGACGACCGAACCCAACATGCCAGCCAAAACAATGCATAGACCAATTCGTCCGGCATCCACCTCATGATTGGGATAATACAGAAGTACCACCTGCAATTCGTAGAAAAGAAAAAAGTATGAAATGATTTAATTAAATTTAATTTTAAATTAAAGCACCTACCGGATTTAGCAGCGTTGAAATGGCATAGAACACGCCCACATTGATGCCATAGGAGAGCAGCAAAAAGATGAAATTGCGATTGGTTAGCAGATTCTTAAGCGATTGCGGGAAGCTGACATGATCGGCCTCGCTATTCTCTAGACGTTGGGAGGTCTCCTGGGCCGCTGAAGGCGGTGTGGGCGGTCTATCCTGGAAGACTGTAAACCAAACACAAATAAATATACCAAAAATCATATAGATGTGCTTAAAGGCTCACTTACATATGACCATGAGGACCAGCAATACACTGGTGAGACCAGCCACCAGATAGAACATCATTTGCAGATCCTTGCCCACTGTTTCCAGATCCTCCGAGTTGGGCACCAACATGGGTGGCACCACAAATCCAATGGCCACGCCTAACTGTAAAATATGCATATATATATATATAAAGTATGTAAAGTGCAAGAATGCACAATTTTTTTGCTTCCGTTTCTATATTCCTCGTACATCCTCTGTGTCTGTCGGTCCCTGTGAAATTGATTTATAGTAAGCCTGGCAGGGCAACAGCTCCAGCTCTGAGTGCTACTGCTGCTGCTGTATTTTTGTTTTCATCAAAGTTTTTGGCGCTTTTACAGCGCAAAAATCCAAAAAAATATTCGCAATACCCAGCGGCAGCTGCTGTGACAGGTCCGCGCTTTTTGGCCATGCATTTTCATCATTTTGTTTACCAAATTGTTTGGCCTATAAATCGAGTTTAGCGGAAGTTGAGCGCACTTAATGCTTAATGACATTTGACAGTCGCAAAAATTCACGAAAAAAATGGCAACTATCAAATCTGAAGGGATTTTTTTTTTTTTTTTAGTTCGCAAGGTCGTTTTGGATGCAGCAATTAGTGGCGGGAAATTCAGATGGACGCACAGATTTCGCTTGAATGTTCACCAAATTCACATTTTTATTTTGATTTGGCCAATTCGGATTTTTCCTGCTAAGGATTGGATAGTCGATGACATTTTATCGTAAAACGCTACGTTTTCTCATCGTTATGTTTTTAAAATCATACGCGTGGCGTTGTAGACACGTACGGCCTAGAAGTAGGCAGCATATATTTTCTTAATATCCAGCTAGATTTCAAAAACATGAAGATGAGAAAACGGCCTTTAGACGCACTATGTTGGGTCATGCACAAGCTTATAAAGGGTCATATAGAGCAGAGAACTAACTTGTTTGCAAGACAAATAGATAATTTTACACCCTTGTGGCTTTCGATTGCGTCTTCGTCATATGCCTCGAATCAAGGCTGCAAACCTTTAAAATTTTAGATGAAGTTCGGTTCGTGGAACGGGTGCTCGAGCCCCTGAACCCCGGGTTTTGGTTCGAATCTCGGTCCACTTAAAAGAAAGAATAGTTTGTTCAACATCGGCTTAGTTTAAGTTGAATAAGAAAACACTTAATACAGATCATTTGCTGCAATTAAGTCGATTGTTTCTAAAACCTGCCTTAGGATATCAGTAAGCGATTCCAACAAATATTTCCAAAAGTTGGAAAGAGTCGACCAATATGGCGATATGGCCAATTTCCTTCCCGGTATTAAGATCGTCGGTATGCCTATAGCAACGTGTAGACTCATTTTACGAAATATTTTCTAGCTTAAAGCAAACGAAAAATGGCAGGCGCTCTTAACCTGTAGGATCGCAGGGCAGATATGGCCAACTCGATAATTAAAACAAATTTTTTAAAAAAATAATAAATTGAGAGGAAGAGATGGAGTTTGTCTCCACTTTTTCTTAAGTGTGCTTGGTGAAACCCCGAACCTAACCCAACCTAGTTTAAGGTAGTAGACTTTATCTACCTAAAGACGTTTTTTACACTTGAAAAGTGTATATTAATTTGCCCAGAAGTTTGTAACGCATAGAAAATTCATTTCCGACCCCATAAACTATATATATCTTGATCAGGACGACGAGCCGAGTTCATTTCGCTTGTCCGTCCGTCCGTTGTTTGTCCGTCTGTCCGTCTGTCTGTTTCTACGCGAACTAGTCTCTCAGTTTTAAAGCTATCGAGCTGAAATTTTGCACAGAGTCTTCTTTTACTGCACGCAACTAATATGTGGAACCGGCCGGATCGGATAACTATATCATATAGCTGCCATAGGAACGATCGGTCTAAGAACAAGTTCTAGTTAGAAAAATTTTTGTTTTCCATCGTAGCGTCAATCTTGGTATATTTAGTTTTATATGCCAAATTCTGAAAAATTATCAAAATCGGATCACATAGCATATAGCTGCCATAGGAACGATCGGTCGAAAAATAAGTCGTTGGGGAAAAAAAAATCTTTTTGATTTCCATCGTAGCGTCTCCAATCGTAGTATATATTTGTTTCATATGTTTCCCACAATTCTGAAAAAAAATTTATCAAAATCGGATGACTATAGCATATAGCTGCTATATAAACGGACGGTCAAAAACTACTTCTTGGGAAAAAACTTTTTGTTTTTTATCGTATGCGTCCAATCTTGGTATATATTAGTTTTTTATATGCTTAAAAGCCATAGGAACGATGGTGAAAATGTGTTTTACTAAGAAATTTTTTTTTATGGTATCAAATATGTGCTTGTTTTCATTGTGAATAGCTTGTCATTTGAGTTTCAAAACAATGCAACATAAAGGCTTACTTAGATTATTATATCTAATGCGTCGAAGAATGTGAACTCAGTCTAAAAATTTTTAGTGTTGGAAAATGCTCGTTCAACTGTTACTTCTGGAACAGATAGTATAGTAAACACAATATTTTTGAGTCTTTTAAGACTTTTTTTAAAACATTTCCAAAATTTTAAGCATTTGTCGATTTTCTCTTGGACAACTTTCAAAGGAATGTTATAGATCATTGAAAGGCTTTATATTTAATTATTGCTCTCATGAAGATTCAATTTTCTTCTTTTCAGAACTCTCATTATTTTTTCGTAAAAAAAAAATTAATTATAAAGAATTTTTTTAAAACCTGTCAAAAATCAGTCGGGCCGGGGTCGGGGGGTCGGTCCGCCGGTCACCCGCCAATCGACATTTGGTATTCTTTGCAGGGATTACAATAAGTGCCATACTCTTTTCAGTGGTAACATATCCGACGAGTGATTAAGATCAGCGGTGAGCATGATATTTTGGTCCGCGGTCAGTCCAAAAACAACAGAAAATAAAAACAACAGCTATAATGGAGATTCGAATCAAGCAGCCTTCTATCTGTTCCACTCGCGGTCGCGCAGACCGAATGTATTTTGTTTTTGCTGCCGACAGCATGTGAGAAATTATCGCCAGCTACCCAATGTTGAATCTGAATACTAGAAATTATATTTCGCTCAATGGAACCTGTTCCTAGGAATCCACCCCTTGATAAATAGATTCTAGATTAAAGTATCCTAATATCTTTTTAAAGGTTTATACTCATATTTGCACGTGCGTGCATAGTCAGGGGAAAACAATGTCCAAATCATTGTGTTTTTTGCAAAGCATAGAATAGCTTAATAATGCAACTGTTTTGTTTTTTTTTTTATCAACATTTGGCACTCGTTTGTGTATTAAAATTAAACAAAAGCCATAAATTGTTTTGCAATTTTCCTGCAACAAAAATCAATAAGCACGTAATTGGCATCATAACAGAGAATACAGAATGCAGACTGAATATGTGTACAATTTTATAAAAATACGAAATGGAAATGTTTTCAGAGAACTGCCACAATTTGCATAAATTAAATCAAAATACGGCATAAACAAGGCGAATGTTGAGCCACTTTTTGCATTTACGTCGCATTTCCACAAAAGACCATTCGAGGCAAATTGAAAGGGCATCAGCCATCATGAGCTGCTACTACTTCCACTGGCCACTGGAGAAATGTGTCTGCAATGGGGCGTAATAAAAAAAAAACGAAAAGAATAAAAATAAAACCTTCGTTTTTTATCTGCCCTCTCTCTGGCCATGTTTACATGTGCGTCGACACGGCTAAAAACTGCTGTTGTTACTACTAAAAAAAAAAAAAAAAAAAAAAATGGAAAAGAAACTATGTTTGTTCAGCACTTTGGCAACAATGCCAAACCCGATGCTGTTGCTCTAGCCCAGCCTGTCAGGAATCAGCGAAAGTGGCCGGGGAAGTGGGCGTGAGTGCGTGCCTTGGCCTTGCCAGATAAGGCAGAGCAATCCGATTGAGGAAGGAGAAGCCTCCAGCGATTCAATGTCACAGCATGTGGGGCAAACTGTGTGCGTTCTCCCGCTGGGTTTTCTTTTTTTTTTTTTATGAATATTACGAGTTTTTGCTCAGCTCGTGGGAACAAGTTCGGCTTGGCAATTCGACATAATCTCTAGCTGGCTTTAAACCTCAACCAAAGCCATTTGCATTTCTCTATTGAGCAACTTTCGCGCCAACCACTTGACCTCCGCTCTGGTGGCAACAGTGACTGCAGCCATCGAGCTGAACGGCAGGGCGGACTACACTTGGCAAAAAATTTGTATACTTATTGGGAAAGTCTAAATTGATGAGAATGAAAGATCTAGTGCTGAAAAATCTAAAGCTAAGCGCTTTGTTGTTGTAGCTTCCTTAGTTTTCAGCTATGTTCCTATCTAATTCTGTTAAATGCTTCATGATGGTACATGACCAGGTAAGGACTTCTGAAATCAACTGAACGATCATAATGTTCAAACCCTGCCAATATTTATGAATAAAGAGAGAAGTGAATAATCCGTGAATTATTTTCATGCAGACTCTCCAGACTCCTAGAAGTATGATCTTATGGATAACGTCAATCTGTCAAGTCTCAGCTCAATTCAATTCTTGTTTTTTTTTTTTAAATCTGTCCGAAATTTTTTTTTTTTCGGACTTTCAAAAAACGGCAGTCCGTAAAAATTTATTTGATAAAAAAATTAAAAATTTCTTATTTTCTATTTTTAGATCGCCAGTAATTCCTACGAATCTGTCCTTAAATTTTAAAGTCCTGCTTTTTTTCCAAAGTCCGTCCGAAACGTATTTTTTCTGGGACTCTCAAAGGAACGGTGCTTCGAAAAAATGTCAAAAACTCCATTATGTTCTTAGATCGCCTGTAATTCCACCGAATCTCAACCTTTTAAGCCCGTCTTTAGATAATAACATTCCGGTTTTTACTGAAATCGGTTCGGAAAGATTTTTTTGCGTACTTTCAGATGCACAGTATTTCGAAAAAAGACAAACGGAAAAAATTTAAATTTCTTTTTATGTTCTATATTTGCAAATATCAAGTCTTAAGCTCGTTCTTAAATTTATACGTCTATCCGGAAAGTATTTTTATCGGACTTTAAAAGAAACGGCAGTCCGAAAATATGACAAAAACTCGTTTCTGTTCTTAGATCGCCCGTTATTCCGCCGAATCACAACCCTTTAAGCTCGTCTTTAAATAATAACATTTCAACTTTTACTTACTTCAGTCCGGAACCTATTTTTTCCGGACTTTCAAAGACACAGAATTTCGAAAAATTGTTTAAATTTCTTTTATGTTCTAGATTTTTCAAATATCAAGTCTTAAGCTCGTTCTTAAATTTAAACGTCTATCCGGAAAGTATTTTTATCGGACTTTTAAAGAAACGGCAGTCCGAAAAAATGACAAAAACTCGTTTCTGTTCTTAGATCGCCCGTTATTCCGCCGAATCACAACCCTTTAAGCTCGTCTTTAAATAATAACATTTCAACTTTTACTTAAATTCAGTCCGGAAACTATTTTTTCCGGACTTTCAAAGGCACAGTATTTCGAAAAAATTGTTTAAATTTCTTTTATGTTCTAGATTTGCACTCTGTTCCTTCAAATATCAAGTCTTAAGCTCGTTCTTAAATTTAAACGTCTATCCGGAAAGTATTTTTATCGGATTTTTAAAGAAACGGCAGTCCGAAAAAATGACAAAAACTCGTTTCTGTTCTTAGATCGCCCGTTATTCTGCCGAATCACAACCCTTTAAGCTCGTCTTTAAATAATAACATTTCAACTTTTACTTTATTCAGTCCGGAAACTATTTTATCCGGACTTTCAAAGGCACAGTATTTCGAAAAATTTTTCAAATTTCTTTTCTTTTCTAATTTCGCACGTTATTACGCCAAATCTCAATCCATAAGCCCGTTCTCATATGATAAAGTTCCGGTTTTTTTTTAATCTGTCCGGAAGCAGTTTGTCCTCTCTTTTATAGTTACGGAAAATCCGAAAATCCGGAAATCGGAAATTCCGGAATCCGGAAAAGTCCGAAAAATTGCCAAAAAATCCATTTTTGCTTTTAAATTAATGAATTTCTGAGCTTGCTTGAATATTGAGTTGGCCCAAAAATATTGTTTCTGCTATGTAGCCGAATAAATGATAATAATTTTGTGGAATTTTCAATATTTCGGGTGGATAGTTACTCTGTTCTGATGCTAGATCGCTTAAAAGAAGCTGCCTGCCTTTCAGTTTCGCTTACTCCTATTTAAAATGTTGATATTTGTAGATTTACGCACACTACTAAAAGGCTGCCCATCACTTTTATCTGTAGCAAGTCAGTTTCTTCTTCAATTTGCTGGGCTTACATTTTTGATCATTTTTTTTCCAGGGTGTAAGTCATAAATTGACAGACTCTGACATCCCCACCAGCTTGCCAGCGCCATTGGCAACAGCCTCCCCCCCCATACCCATCCCCATCCTCATCATCATGTCTCATATTGTCACATCCCATTGTGACTTCCTACCTGTGTAGGTGAATAACAAGCGGAAATTATAAGCCTTTTCATCTGCACTCGAGCGTAAGGCAAATATGACAGACACACACACACACACACACAATGACAGGGTTAGGATATGCAATGTGTCTGTCAGTTAGTCATCTGATGCATACTGCATATTTGCTTTTGCATCCATTTGGGCACACACTTGATATACTTGAAATAATGTGTTCATAAATTATCCTACCCCTTCTACCTCCTGACCTCATTTGAGTATCATCTTGCTGACTTGGCTTTAATTGTTTTGCGGTGTCAAATGCCCATAAAATAGTCAATGTAACAAAAATAAAATGGCTCAGGGCCAGCAAAAAAATTGTGTCAGTGTTGAGGGAGGAGAGAGAGAGAGTCAATAGTGGTCAAACCATAGCCACAAAATGCACTACCATCATCTATTTTAACTTGACAAGTGACTAAAGTTGGAACATTTAAGTCCCTCAACGGATTTCACTGTATTGCGTCCTTCGTCTTTCTTGCCTCTTTATTGCTATCTATCTATATGCAATGGGTGATTTATTTAGAGATACTTTAAAGAAATGTTTCAATGTTGGCCGTAACTGCAGCTTACATGGATCATTCTGTCTCCATTGGCAAAAATAACATAAAATATTTGTACGTATGACACACGACTGTTTTTTACAGGTGTTAAGAAGGCAGCCCAAATTATTGACATGCCTGTAAATAACAATCGTGTCAAAAATGCTCGTGTTAGTTACATGAAAAAAATAATTTTTTCCATATGCAAAATTTCTTATTTTCATGGCGTGAAAATAATTTTTATTGATTTTACGTACCCTGCTTTGTAATACCTTCCGCACCGCCTCCTACTAATAGTCTACTACATTTTGTTTAGTATCTTCAACACCGCCTGACATCGCTTTTAACATTGTAAACATCGCTTACCAGCCTATGACTTGCTTTGGAATCCTACAAGCGCCTTTTTTATGTAAAATCCGCCTGCTACTCTCATATTACCACTGGTAAGTACATTCAACACCGCCTGACATCACTTTTAACATTGTAAACACCTTTTATCGGCCTACGACTTGCCTTGGAATCTTCAACACTGCTTAACATTCCATTTAAGTATCTTCAAACACCGCCTACAAGCGCCTTTTTATGTAAAATCCGCCTGCTACTCGCATATTACCACATATCGCACTTTCAATACCGTTAACACCGCTTTTTTAAATAAAAACCGCCTACCATCTTACTTTAGTACGTAAGCACCGCTTTTGGCATTTAAAAACCGCCTACCATCTTATTTTTGAATCTTCAACCCCAGATACTACCACTTTCAATACTGTTAACACCGCTTTTTTAAATAAAAACCGCCTAGCATCCTATTTTAGTATCTTCAACTCCAAATACTATCACTTTCAATCACATAAACACCGCTTTTTGAAATAAAAACCGCCTACCATCTTATTTTAGTATCTTTAACTCCAGATACTCCCACTTTTAATATCTTTAACACCGCTTTTTTAAATAAAAACCCCCTAGCATCCTATTTTAGTATCTTCAACTCCAGATACTGTCACTTTCAATCACATAAACACCGCTTTTTGAAATAAAAACCGCCTACCATCTTATTTTAGTATTTTCAACAAAAGATACTACCACTTTTAATCACGTAAACACCGCTTTTTGAAATAAAAAACCACCTACCATCTTATTATAGTATTTTCAACCCAGATACTACACTTTTAATCACGTTAACACCGCTTTTTTAAATAAAAACCCCCTAGCATCCTATTTTAGTATCTTCAACTCCAGATACTGTCACTTTCAATCACGTAAACACCGCTTTTTGAAATAAAAAACCACCTACCATCTTATTATAGTATCTTTAACACTAGCCGTTTTTAGTACCTTCAACTCTGTCTTACACCGCTCTTTAGTAACTTCAACACCGCCCTACTATCGATGTTACCCTTTTTTTGTATCTTTAACACCGCCTACCATAATTTTTGTACAATTGTTTCTCCGGTTTCTACCAACTCTCTTATTCGGAATATAAACCTAAAAATACGAATATAAAAACTGTCTATATG
The DNA here is from genome assembly GCA_018904225.1 of Lordiphosa mommai. Lineage (NCBI taxonomy): Eukaryota > Metazoa > Arthropoda > Insecta > Diptera > Drosophilidae > Lordiphosa > Lordiphosa mommai. The sequence goes on along the minus strand of JAEIFT010000388.1, from coordinate 173,346 downwards.
AAGATAAAACCGGGAGGTTCCTGAAACAGCTGTATAGAACACCATACTCGTTTATGGTTTTGTGTGTGCTTTGTTTTATAGTTATGAGCAAACATAACTAAAATGTGACCTTGCTAGTTTGAATCTTTAATAAAGTATATAAAATTGCATAATCCATTTCAAAATATTTTTGGTGTAAGTCCATAAAACGAAAGACTCCCTGAACTCACACATTAATCTTGCTGAAGCCAATAACCGTCAGCACTTGGTAAGACTTGAAAACCAACAAATGTTTTAAACTACTTTTTCACCCAGAAATGACTTTTCAATCCTCTTGTGTGTGTTTCTACGTGTGTGTGCTGCACAAATTCTTCAAATCAAATATCATGTCTGGGGGTCAACCACAATGTGGATACTTCCATCTGCAGTTTGCAACCGCAACCCCAAAGTGACATTTCAATTGTCCACTTGACGTTGTCGCCGCCTTCGTCGGCTTCCTCCTTCCCCCTTTCCCATTGCCCTTTTGAGGTCCAGGTAATCACTTAAACGAATTTTTCAAGAGGTCAATTCGTCGTTTGTTTGTCTAGCTGAATAAATGGAACTTTGTCTTTTACTGTGTGCATCAAATTGATTTCGCACAAAGAGTGTTTTTTTTTTGTTTTCCACTTGCATTAGCATCATAGAGCCGGAGCTACGAGAAAGAGGGTTCACTGATGCAAACATCCTTGTTTAACTTGTGCTGCAGTTTCTTTGGGCAATTTCGTGATTGCCGGAAAATGGGTTTGGCATTTTTGCATGTCAGTGGGACATGTTTGCCCCTTCCCCCTTTTTGGCATCAATCTAGCAAAATGGGTAGCTGCCTTTTTGATGTTAATGCAAATTTTGTTTGGCCTGACTTATGCATATGAATAACCAAGATTTTCTTAAAGATTTTCTAACTTACCTGATTACCAAAGACTCCCACACTGGTGGCCGAGGACACCTGATCCGGACCAAACCAAACAGCGGCCAAGCGTGCGGGCAGCGAGAGTATGCAAACCTGGGCCAAAGCCACAATGGCCTGACCTATGAAGCCCACATAGAACAACGAGGGTCCCACCGAGAAAACCTTGATCCAGGCTCCTATGCAAGTGCCCACAATGCCAACTAGAGCGGTAATGCGTAAACCCTAAAACCAAACAAAAAATATAGAAAGCAATAAATTTGGGTGTTTTCTCTCTACGCCACTTACCACTTTATCCAAGAACCAACTGGCCGGGAATATAAGCGGTATATATTCTATCATAAATATCATGGACGTCCAGTCCACCCATTTATCGCTAATGCCGTAGTAGCTGAAAGAAACACAAGATTTGTAGACTAGGCCAGAAAGTGCTAACTAACAGCTTCCACTTTGCATTTACACTCTCCCAGCTCTTGTCGCCGTTTTCCATCCTCAGGCGATTTAATGAGCTTCATGAAAACTTTTAATTAAATATGATGCATGAACCTCAGCGGCAAATTGCATAACCATTTCCACCCTTTTACCATTTCCCTTTCACTCACCGTGTGATTATGTTGTTGATAATGGTGTATTGTACCCATTGCATGGCATTGGAGGCTGAATAGAACACAAAGAGAATGAGGACCGCCCAGCGTCGTGCATAGACTTTGTACCCTGCAAATAGAATGGGAAACAGGTAAAAAGCCACTTGAAATGTTGGTGAAACGACTTAGCTGTAGGTCTCAAGGCTTAAGGCTCAAGGTTTAAAGCTTTACCCTGGTGCTACAGTTGTGCTATATATAGGATTAGCACATTAAAATCAAATAGTGGAGCTAGTTGTTAACAAACGAGAAGGCAAAGCTAACTTCGACTGTGCCGAAGTTTTAATACACTTGAAAAACTTTAATCCAACTGATTTAACTGGTAAAATATATATAGGATACAGATATCAGATATTTAAAATTTTAAAATCATTGATAAAAAAAATTTGATACCATAAAAAAACTTTTCTTAGTAAAAACACATTTTCCGACCGATCGTTCCTTTGGAAGCTATATGCTATAGTCATCCGATTTTGATAAATTTTTTTCAAAATTATGTGAAAGCATATAAAACTAATTTATACCAAGATTGGGGACGCTACGATAGAAAACAAAAAAGTTTTTCTCACTAGAACTAGTTTTTTGACCGACCGTTTCTATGGCAGCTATATGCTATAGTCATCCGATTTTATAAATTTTTCCAGGATTATGTGAAATATCCATAAATGAACTATACCAAGATTAGGTGACGCTACGATGGAAAATTAAAAGTTTTTCCCACTAACACTTATTTTCCGACCGATCGTTCCTATCGAAGCTATATGATATAGTCATCCGATCTGCCGGTTCCGACATATTAGTTGCGTGCAGTAAAAAGAAGACTCTGTGCAAAATTTCACTCGAAAGCTTTAAAACTGAGAGACTAGTTTGCGTAGAAACAGACAGACGGACAGACAGCTTGAACTATCGTCGTCCTGATCAAGAATATATATAGTTTATGAGGTCGGAATATATCTTCTAGCGTTACAAACTTCTGCAGAATTGTTTGGTATAATTTATTTTAAAGCTACGTTAGTTAGTTCTTTACGATAATATAAAAAGGGGTTAAAGCAGACATATAGGTTGCTCACAAAACATGGCTTAAAATTATGATCCGTACTTAAGAATTGAATGGACGAGAGAAGTGTAAAGAATCTTGGTCGTTTTGGGATCAAAAAGTTCTTTCGACCAACGCCACATAAGCTTCTGGTCTTATTATATGGTAGTCAAACTTAGAATGATGAACTAGAATAACCCCAAGATCGGAACGAATAATAACACCACTATGACACTTTAGCGGATTGATCAAAAATCAAACAAATAGTGTTGCGATTTTTTCAAATGTAAATATTTTATATATTGCTAAAAATTCGTGGTATACTAAAAAAAAGGAGTACAGCTCTTGCAATTCGATTGATTAAATCCAAAACTATCAATTCAATTGATCATAAAAAAACTTCAGTGCGTAAAATTTGTAAATCTGTTAAAAAAAATAATTTTGGATGGAAAATCCATTAAAGAGAAGTTGGTCAATTGGTTGGGAGTTCAAACAAAATGGCTTAAACAAACACTTGAACGAAATCGAGCCTTGACACAACTTCAAGTTAATAAGTTGATCCGCGAGAGTAAAAAGAATTAGGATCTGAATAGTACAAACAGTTCTCACATATTTCAGATTGAATTGAATCATATTTCCTAGCGCATGAAGTTCAGAAAAGTGGAAAAGCTCTCCTTTGTACGTCTGGTGTCCTCACAACTCTGAATACATTCCGAAATACACTTACAAAAAAACATTAAACATAAAGGGTCAAGGGTAATGGCATGAGCTTATTTTCATAATTATGGAGCAAGTCCAATATACAGAATAGGAGAGGACGCTAGTATCTAGGGTCTTTCAAAAAGACAATGGGCGTGCTTAATTGAACTGCTCTTATTGTTTAGCATACTTTTAGGGGACTTGTTCAATTGACATTTAGAAAACTCCATGATATAAAAAAGGCAGTTGCTGCTTCTAAGCCAACAAGTACCGGATTACTTTGAGAAGCCATTCTGAAGTCCCGAAAGAAAAAAGAAACGTTCAAAGTAAGCTAAATATTAAACCGATAGAATAACGGAAAATTATCTGAATGAATTTGTTAATTATTTTTTTAATTTTATTTGCAAATTTTTTATAAAATATATACATTAAAATTGCTAAAAGAAATAATGAATTTTTTGTTAGTTCTAAAGTTTTTAGATTCTAAAATTTTTATAAAAAGGTATCTCAAGCTTTTAATTTAGAATCTTGAAGAAAGTTTACTAAACCTATAGATAGTAATGGAAAATTTTAAAAAAATTAAAAATTAAAAAAATTAAATAAGAAAAATAAAAAAAAATTTAAATGTTATTCAATAATTTTTATATATCAAATATGTAACTGGAAAAACAAAATTATAAAAATACATTTTTGTGAAAGAAGAAAATATTGAAATAAATTGAAGACACAAAAATTTGTCGGTTTAAAGTTGCTTTTGCGGTGCAGTATGTTTTGTCCCAGCTTTATGTGCTTAGAGCTCTCCTACTTCTCATTGACATATCTGCGGTTCCATCTTATGTAGCTCGAACCTAAGTAGCTAGAAACCTAAGGGCATTCTTTCCTAGTTCGATAAGTTTCTGAACTGCTTGCGGATGTGGTTCTAGATCATTGGCGTTCAGCAGAAAAACTTGATCCCTGATCAATGATATATTTCTTAGTAATTTACGTTGCCTACTTTTCCTCTTGTGTTTAATATGATATTTATATAAAGCTTTTCACAATGTCAATTAAACAAGACCGCCTAAAAGTATGCCAAAAAATAAGAACAGTTTTATTAAACTGATCACTGATCAAGTGTCTCTGCTGAACGCGCCCATTGTTCTTGCCTGTCTAAGTTATCTGATGTTTATCCAAGAGGATGTTCTAAGTTAATTTTTTTTTAGAAAAAGTCACTGATGGTGTGTTGGAGTTGGAGCATGATGAAAAAGGGATCCTGACCTACGATTAAGGTGGCTAAGACCAAAGTGGAGTATATCAAATTATCTTAAATGTTTTTATTTACAATCCACATTGACCTTGAGCCGTCTAAATAGCATTTTAATCCAAAACATTATAGAAAACTGCTCGCGTTTAGATGTCTTAAAACATTGTACACTGCCAAATAAGATAAATCTGCAGGTATATGCTAGTCGCAACTTGGATTGAAAAGTGCTTTGATTAGTTTCTTTTCTTTCCAATTTCTATTACAACTTTTGTGTCAATTCAAAAATGATGTCACATAACATGCCGCCATTGCTGGCAACATTTATTTTTTTTCACTTTTGGATATACCTTTTGCATGGCATTGAAAATGCAAAAACGCTTTGATGTTTGCTATTTTTACTTTTTGAAAAACCTGCATATATGGTGGCTGGGTTTGTTTGCCGTTTGCATGTGTGTGCATAAGTGTGCGTGTGTGTGCAGTGCACAGATTGCATACGGCAAACACACAAAACTATTGCATACCTTCAGGTTGCAGCACGTAAAGTTTACATATTTATGTGCTTGTGCGCTCGTACATTGCCAATAAACTTTAAATACAATCCAAATAGTCGTACACGAATTTACATTCCGTTCACTTACCTTCTGGCGGCCCCTGGGCTGCATTGGTTGACTTGCTCTCCTTCTCTTTGGGCGTAATCATATCTGTGGATTTGCTGGTGGCTATATAGGAATCAGCACTCTCAACAGCACCGCTGGCACTATGTTTTAGATCCATAATTGCTCTACGGTTTAAGTGTAAATTTTTGGGCGGTTGTGCAGTTGCAGCTGTGGGAGCCGCAATTTGTGGTAGTTCGGTGGTGTAGTTGTTGTTGTTGTTGTTGGTGGTTTTACTTTGTGGGCAGTTGTGTGGAGTGTTAAACAATGTGTGAAGTTAAAATGGCTGCAAGAAATAGAAAGTTGGCATATAAGTAAAAGTTAAATGAAGCGAAGCCCAAAAGTAGGCTACATTTGTTGAATGAAAATGGAAGTTCACTTAGGGCCGTTTTCTCATCTTCTAGATAGCTGCTATGTGTCAGTTTATCTGATAAATTTTATGGTGCTATGTAGGAAGATGAGAAATCGGCCCTTAAACATATCAAAATATAGTATTATCTGGTAAATTTGGTACCTCGTTTGCTAAGAATGCTTAGACTGGTACACTCAACACTTATAAAACTTTATAAGAACTGAAACCAAATATCACTTACACCTACATATGTATGTATATTTGGTTGGTACTAAATTTAGATTTCGTCAAATTTTCCATTGGTTTATTGTATGAGGTCATATCTAATTTTAGCATTTTGTTTTTGGTGGAAAAAAATGAGAATGAATATATGTGAAGTTCACATTGTGAGCAACACTTTAAAGTTTTATAATTTGTATAAAAAAAAAATACCAAATAAAAACCCTAATGGAATACTAAACAAATGTAATGTACCATAACGAGTGGTGTGAAAATCAGGTTTAATTTACATACTCGTCAATTTTAGAGGGATAATAATAAAGCAATCTAATTAAGCAATCATTAATGTATAAATTTTGATTGTCTATGAATTGAACATTTAAGTAATTATATTTATAAAATAGTTTAAGTCTAAAAATATATCAAAAGGCACTTACTACGAGTATGCTAGATAATAATAGGGGGAAGTACCAACAGCAACGTGAATAGAATTTATAATCAAACTGAATCTAAATGTTCGAATGTTTTACATAAACGACTTGACAAACTAAGCGATGAAAAATGTAATTTCTTAAGCCAGCAGAAGGGCTGCAGCAACAAAACTAAATAAAAAATAAAATTTTTCAAAGGCTTACCAGGATCAGCAAGAACTTTGCTCCACTAAAATGGCTATATCTGCTAACTACTTCGAATTTTTGAAAACGGTTTGAAGGGGATGAAAATGGAATGTCCAAGCTATAATAATAATGCAAAACTAAAAAATCAAAAAATTAAAATTTTTTCAAAGGCCTAAGACCCCTAAAAGGGTTTATTGAGTGCTTCCTTCAGCAAGAACTTTGCTCCACTAAAATGGCTATATCTGCTAAACTACTTCGAATTTTTGAAAACGGTTTGAAGGGGATGAAAATGGAATGTCCAAGCTATAATAATAATGCAAAACTAAAAAATCAAAAAAATTAAAATTTTTTTCAAAGGCCTAAGACCCCTAAAAGGGTTTATTGAGTGCTTCCTCCAGCAAGAACTTTGCTCCACTAAAATGGCTATATCTGCTAAACTACTTCGAATTTTTGAAAACGGTTTGAAGGGGATGAATATGGAATGTCCAAGCTATAATAATAATGCAAAACTAAAAAATCAAAAAATTAAAATTTTTTCAAAGGCATAAGACCCCTAAAAGGGTTTATTGAGTGCTTCCTCCAGCAAGAACTTTGCTCCACTAAAATGGCTATATCTGCTAAACTACTTCGAATTTTTGAAAACGGTTTGAAGGGGATGAATATGGAAAGTCCAAGCTATAATAATAATGCAAAACTAAAAAATCAAAAAATTAAAATTTTTTCAAAGGCCTAAGACCCCTAAAAGGGTTTATTGAGTGCTTCCTCCAGCAAGAACTTTGCTCCACTAAAATGGCTATATCTGCTAAACTACTTCGAATTTTTGAAAACGGTTTGAAGGGGATGAAAATGGAATGTCCAAGCTATAATAATAATGCAAAACTAAAAAATAAAAAAATTAAAATTTTTTCAAAGGCCTAAGACCCCTAAAAGGGTTTATTGAGTGCTTCCTCCAGCAAGAACTTTGCTCCACTAAAATGGCTATATCTGCTAAACTACTTCGAATTTTTGAAAACGGTTTGAAGGGGATGAATATGGAATGTCCAAGCTATAATAATAATGCAAAACTAAAAAATCAAAAAATTAAAATTTTTTTCAAAGGCATAAGACCCCTAAAAGGGTTTATTGAGTGCTTCCTCCAGCAAGAACTTTGCTCCACTAAAATGGCTATATCTGCTAAACTACTTCGAATTTTTGAAAACGGTTTGAAGGGGATGAAAATGGAATGTCCAAGCTATAATAATAATGCAAAACTAAAAAATCAAAAAATTAAAATTTTTTCAAAGGCCTAAGACCCCTAAAAGGGTTTATTGAGTGCTTCCTCCAGCAAGAACTTTGCTCCACTAAAATGGCTATATCTGCTAAACTACTTCGAATTTTTGAAAACGGTTTGAAGGGGATGAAAATGGAATGTCCAAGCTATAATAATAATGCAAAACTAAAAAATCAAAAAATTAAAATTTTTTCAAAGGCCTAAGACCCCTAAAAGGGTTTATTGAGTGCTTCATTCAGCAAGAACTTTGCTCCACTAAAATGGCTATATCTGCTAAACTACTTCGAATTTTTGAAAACGGTTTGAAGGGGATGAATATGGAATGTCCAAGCTATAATAATAATGCAAAACTAAAAAATCAAAAAATTAAAATTTTTTCAAAGGCCTAAGACCCCTAAAAGGGTTTATTTAGTGCTTCCTCCAGCAAGAACTTTGCTCCACTAAAATGGCTATATCTGCTAAACTACTTCGAATTTTTGAAAACGGTTTGAAGGGGATGAAAATGGAAAGTCCAAGCTATAATAATAATGCAAAACTAAAAAAATCAAAAAATAAAATTTTCCAAAGGCCTAAGACCCCTAAAAGGGTTTATTGAGTGCTTCATTTAGCAAGAATTTGCTCCACTAAAATGGCAATATCTGCTAAACTACTTCGAATTTTTGAAAACGGTTTGAAGGGGATGAATATGGAAAGTCCAAGCTATAATAATAATGCAAAACTAAAAAAAAAATTAAAATTTTTTCAAAGGCCTAAGACCCTAAAAGGGTTTATTGAGTGCTTCTCACTTCAGCGTTTAAGGAAAGGAATAATAAATAAAATAAATAAATTCAAAGGCCTATCAAAAAATTTGCTCCACTAAAATGGCTATATCTGCTAAACTACTTCGAATTTTTTGAAAACGGTTTGAAGGGGATGAAAATGGAAAGTCCAAGCTATAATAATAATGCGAAACTAAAAAATCAAAAAAATTAAAATTTTTTCAAAGGCCTAAGACACCTAAAAGGGTTTATTGAGTGCTTCATTCAGCAAGAACTTTGCTCCACTAAAATGGCTATATCTGCTAAACTACTTCGAATTTTTGAAAACGGTTTGAAGGGGATGAAAATGGAATGTCCAAGCTATAATAATAATGCAAAACTAAAAAATCAAAAAATTAAAATTTTTTCAAAGGCCTAAGACCCCTAAAAGGGTTTATTGAGTGCTTCATTCAGCAAGAACTTTGCTCCACTAAAATGGCTATATCTGCTAAACTACTTCGAATTTTTGAAAACGGTTTGAAGGGGATGAAAATGGAATGTCCAAGCTATAATAATAATGCAAAACTAAAAAATCAAAAAATTAAAATTTTTTCAAAGAAATGCTGAAAAAATGCGATCGCGGTGCTTCAAAAGCTGTTTATAAGATCGTCACAGGTCACGAATCAGGGATATATGCGTATGAGCAGTCGACCGTGTGTTTCTTCATTATGACAAAGCGAGCTCTCATATTTCACATAAGCGACATCCGCCTTACAGCCCTAATTTAGAACCCAATAATTTCTTTTTATTCCCAAACATCAAAAATAAACTGCGTGGTGCACGTTTTTCTACGCCGTACGAAATAAAAATCTCTAATTATATAAATTATGCAACCTGTTGGGGCATATAAACTACCTCGGAGCCGAAGTAAACTTTCCACTATTTAATTTAATTCTGGCTTCATTAGCTCTAAAGGCCAAAGCCGAGCTTCTTCCATTCCTTTTAGCTATTGTGCTTTTAATTTTAGTGCAAAAGCTGGCGCCAATAGCTGGTGAAGGTGTATTGCAATTCTGCCTCTTAGCAGCACCCCCTAAAATGTTGGTTATTTAAAAAAATAATTACTCTGACATTTTAAGTAGCTTTCAAAAATAAAACCAAATTAATTAGCATTCATTAAATGGTTTAAAGTGCCATTGCAGCAAGTTCTCTGGCTATTTTAGTCAGCCAAAGCCAAACGCATCTCATAAATAAAGTCATTGAATCAAATTTAAGCTCAGTGGCGGCCACTTGTTGCTCCATAGCCATAGAATGAATGGTATATAAGCTGGGGGTGGGCTTTGGGCTGCAATCAACATTTATATATTTCGCTCTCTGACTGCGTTGAGTGGATTGCATGTGCTTGCAGCAGCAGCAAATTGAAAATTTCTGATTTCGGTTGGGGTATTTCAGTTGGATTTGGTGGCACGTGCGTTTACACAGAAATTACAATTCATGGCAAAGCGCATTACACAAATTAGGTGCACTTTTTTCTCTTTTTTTGGATGAATCTTATCTAGATGAAATGGGTCTTTTCAATGACATTTACATAGTTTCCACATTTGACCATTTTTGCTGTGTATCGCGTAATTAGATCGCGTTGCCTAATGGATGATGGATGATGGATGTGGGGTGGGGTTGGGTTGGGTGTCCCTGTGTGGGGCCCTAATTGATTTAACTTTTTTTTTTTAACAACTGCACTTAAATCAATTTGCTGCCTTTTAAATGTACAAAATCAGAGGCGAGACCCCTGCGTGTAGGGAAATTGCCAATTAATGACGTTGCCGTTTTGCATTTTGATTTGATTATTGTTTGGAAATTAACTTGGTGAACCTTTTGAGTGAGACATTCAAAAACAAACAGCAATAATTTCCAAGATAAATACTTGTAAACAGTCATAAACTACATTGTTTCATGTTGGTATTCGATGAGAGCGCACAAGTGTGATAAGAAACAGACCGAAAGATTACGGCCAACTTGAAAGTTGGTTATTAACCTTTTGTTTCCAGACTAAAGAAAATTGCATTTTTAATCAATAACACGCACATACATTTTCAATTTGGATTGACCACCACACACTTTTGGAGCGCGTCAACATCAACAACAACATTAACGGAGAACGCGGCGCTGAGACTAAATCCAAAAACTGCTCAGTGCTCGTCATAAAAAGCAAAGTTGATTTGCAAAACGTTCGAGCACTTGTTGTTGTTGTGGTTATTACTGTTGTTTTAAACAGCTGATTTGTGCGGACCTCGAGAATAACTAACCAGCATTGTGTGTTAGAGTACAGTGAGCGCGTACCCACTTGAAACCTGTCACAGTCAAAGTTTTTGCCAAAGATAAAGCCAACTTTTAATTATCACCAATCTTTTGTGTTTCGATATTTGCTCTAATTTTTCATTATTAACTTTAAAATTTCCAGTTTTATTTGGGGTTTTTTTTTTGTTTCTTTATTTTGGATTAGCACTGTATGCAGATGAACTGTAGTAACCGTTTCGGCGGCATTGACAGTCATGTCCGTTGGTTTAACGTCTGTGTGCCAGTAAACCAGCAATTCAGCTGTCATGAATAAGCTTACAGTCGACGCTCATTATGCTGAACTGAATTTAAATTCATTTAAATTTAACAAAGTTAAGGTTAATGTTGCTTTTTCGCATCTTTACAATAAAGTAAACTGGCTGTATAACTTATGTTTGCTCTTAATCAACCATATTTAAGTTGTATAAAAATTGAAACTATTTGACTTAATATGTGATGTGACACAAATAAGACAGACTCCTAGATCAGTAGACGAAAGTAAAGCTATTTAAAACCCACTGCTCAAAGCCAAGTTCAAGTCTAGTAACCGTCTAGAGACTTACAGGATACCCCTGATTAGGTCAATTCAAATAAAATTTCACAAAAACAATCGTTTCTTTTTATCTCTCTGTGACAACAAATTGTCAGAAATGTGTGTATTTAAGGCAGCGGTGGGCATGAAATTTAAGTTTGGGAGCATTCCAACAACAAACAAAAAAATAAACGAGAAGGCAAAGCTAACTTCGACTGTGCCGAAGTTTTAATACACTTGAAAAACTTTACTCCAACTGATTTAACTGGAAAAATATATATATAGAATATAGATATCAGATATTTAAAATTATTAAATCATTGATAATAAAAATTTGATACCATAAAAAAAAACCTTTTCTTAGTAAAACACATTTTCCGACCGATCGGTCCTATGGCAGCTATATGCTATAGTCATCCGATTTTGATAAATTTTTTCGAAATTATGTGAAAGCATATAAAACTAATATATACCAAGATTGGGGACGCTACGATAAAAAACAAAAAGTTTCAAAAAGTTTTTCTCACTAGAAGTAGTTTTTTGACCGACCGTTTATATGGCAGCTATATGCTATAGTCATCCGATTTTGATAAATTTTTTCAGAATTGTGTGGAAACATATAAAACTAATATATACTACGATTGGAGACGCTACGATGGAAAACAAAAAAGTTTTTCTCACAAAGACTTATTTTTTGACCGATCGTTCCTATGGCAGCTATATGCTATAGTCATCCGATTTTGATACATTTTTCCAGAATTATGTGAAAGCATATAAAACTAACATATACCAAGATTAGTGACGCTACGATGGAAAACAAAAAGTTTTTCTAACTAGAACTAGTTCTTAGACCGATCGTTCCTATGGCAGCTATATGATATAGTCATCCGATCCGGCCGGTTCCGACATATTAGTTGCGTGCAGTAAAAAGAAGACTCTGTGCAAAATTTCAGCTCGATAGCTTTAAAACTGAGGGACTAGTTTGCGTAGAAACAGACAGACGGACAACAGACGGAAGACGGACGGACGGACAAGCGGAAATGAACTCAGCTCGTCGTCCTGATCAAGAATATATATAGTTTATGGGGTCGGAAATTAATATTTCTATGCGTTACAAACTTCTGGGCAAAATTAATATACACTTTTCAAGTGTATAAAAATTAACAACCATTAAAAGCGAGGCTCGAGCCCAGCAGCCGCGTACTTGCCAATGTTTCCGTACCCCAAACTGCCTGTATTTTGTTTTTGCTGCCGTCTGCTTGTGTGATCTGACGCCAGAATTGCATGAATTTTGTTTTTGTTAATCTTTCCGAAGCGATGCAAGTGGCCCAAGTGACACGAAGTCTGTTAAGCGTGAACTCCAGAAAAAATAGCAGCCCACCTCCCGCCCAAACAACCGAGGGGAATGGCTACCAACTTGCCACTGTCAAAAACGTAGGGAAAATGACAAAATTAGCTATAAAAGTTGAAAATAAATAAGTAATAAATAACACTAGGCTGTAGAGTTGGGTCGTTCATGAGTGAGTGAACAAAAATGAGTTAATCACTAAACTGAACAAGTGAACACGTTCTTTTCAATTGTTCTTTTTTGTTCAGTGACTCTTGTTCAGTGACTATTACTCAGTGACTATTCCTCAGTGACTCTTGTTCCGTGATTCTTGTTCATTGACTTTTGTTCAGTGACTATTGCTCAGTGACTTTTGTCCACTGACTCTTGTTCATTGACTCCTGCTGTGTGACTCTTGCGCAGTGTCTCTTGTTCAGTGACTCTTGTTCCGTGATTCTTGTTCATTGACTTTTGTTCTGACTATTGCTCAGTGACTTTTGTTCCGTGACTTTTGCTCAGGGACTGTTCTCTCAGTTCAATAACTCTCTTCACAGTGACTGTTCAGTCTATTGTTCAGTGACTCTTTGCGGTTTCTAAATGTGTGGCAACCCTGACTTAAGCATCTCGCTGTTGTGGCAACTGAACATCAGAGTAGAAGAACAACTGAACAACAGAAAATCAAGAACAGCTGAATAACTGAGCAACTGAACAACAAATCAACTAATCAGGAATCGAAATTTTTGGTAAATAATAAAATAGACAAAAATTACTAATTTGCTAATTTTTAGGTATATTTTGTGGGCGAACCTAGAACTTTTATCAAAACTTCAATGATATCATCCTATAATACAATTACTTAGCTTTTAAATTAACATTCCAAAACAATTTATGAGTTTTCCAAACAAAGATATGCCATTCCGAATGCATGTGTTTGAAATGACAAAATGAAATAATGCCCACAAGTATGCAATGCGTTTTGCATAGAATTTTTAAGACAAAAGAATACAATATAATTTTGATTTAAACATTGCATACTTTTAGGTACCAAAATTAAATATAAATTTTTGTCAATTCTAAGTTAGCATTTTCTCTAGTATTTAAAAAAAAAATTTTAATTGTTTCAGACAATTTATTTTAAAGTTAAGAACTAGTACTATACAATAATATCAAGCAAAAGTGCAGGTTCCCCACAAAACACGTTCAAAAATGGTCAAAACAGGCATTAATATTAAAAACGCTATTCCCCTATAGCTCATATTCACTGTACCTAATATTTAATATTTACTTAATCATTTCTTTCGAATTATTCTCTCCTTTATTGTACTTTTCTTGTGTCATACGCAATTGCACGTGGGTTTTTTGCACTCTCTGCCTGTCTGTCTGTCGCATCATCATTCTTTTTTTTTTACCTTCTCCATCCAAGCTAAATGTCAGTTCTCTTCGTGATTTATTTGCATGTTTAACATACATTTTTTCAGCTTATTTAATTTTTTATTGAATAATTTGCCTACGGGAACTTCCTCGTGGCTCTCGTGCCCGTTGCCACAATCCAGACAAGGTCTGACAGCGCGCTCAGCGTGCTAGCGACGCCATCGCCGCTACCGTGGCCATCCATAGTCTAATTGGTTGGTTGGGGGTCATTATTCGATTAAAGCGAATTATTATTTATTTATAATGCAAATATAAGCACAGACACCGGTATAGTGGGATCAGTAGCGCATTTCTAGCTTATCTCCCAGCCGAGTGAGATTCTTGAGCGATTTTGAAATGTGTAATTCAAGTGCTGATAAGCCTTTAACATGACATAACTAGAAATAAATTGGGTTCAGCTGGCGAATTGTACACGTATTTGCCAAATTATTGTGATTATTTTTTATTTTCCCCAAGATACCAGTTGGCGACACAGAGCAAATTCCCCCGATTAGTCGGCGGCCGGTTAGGGGGCAACAACTTGTATTTTTCCCTTCGATTGACAGCAGTCACGTGGTTTTAGTAGCTTCAATCTATTTTGAATACCAACTTATAATTGCACCCATAAATGTCTACTATATTTATGTGTAATTTAGCTATCCATTTCCATTAGTCAACCCCAATAACTAATCCAATTAGCTTACAAAACTGTTTGGCATACAACAATTTACAGAGAACTTTTAGAACGATAACACTAGTGCGAGTTAAAAAAAGACATGACCAATGTTTTGAAAAAACCTTTAGACATCCTTTTCATCCCTTTCAAACCATTTTCAAAAATTCGAAATAGTTTAGGAGATATTGTCATTTTAGTTGACTAAAGAATGACTCAATCCATTATTATGAGCAATTTTTGAAAAAACATTTTCAAAAATTTTTTATATTATTGTGAAATTTTTTTTTTTTTTGTTTTGCATTATTATTATAGCTTTAACCTTTTTAGAGATATGCCTTTGTGGAGCAATTCCCCTTTCAGGAAGCCTCATACCTCAAGGGGTCTTTTATAACCCCTAAACCATTTTCTAAAACTCAAAATAGTTTAGAAGATATTGCCATTTTAGTGGAGCAATGTTTTTCTTAAAGAGAGTAGAAGACCGCCTCAAATTGAGTGGCTACAGTGGTATTACCCTTTAGAACCAACTGTAGAAGAAAAGGTGACACCGGTTCATTATAAGTCAATCAGAGTTTAAAGTCATCCGCATACATCGACGCATGCCAGTGAGACAAAAAAAATGCGAAACCCCAGATACTGACAGATTTAAAAAATGACAAATTGAAACCGAGTCGTTAAAAACGATCAATCAATAAGCCTTTCAGTTTGAGTAAGCTGAATTAATGACACAAGCCAACAACATTCAAGTTTTTTTTTAGCTTATTGAAGGGGCGCTAGTCATTCTAAATGATTTTCGTGTTAGGGAAAGTGGTTAATCACGTCAGGATTATTAGTTGGTTAAAGTGCATATTTTTACTATTTGAAGGCAACCTGCCTTGTGGGCAACCTAAAAGTTTGTTTTGTCTATCCTTAAAATTTACGTAAAGTACTATTCCTTAGCATAATAAAAACGTATCCCAAATAATTTTTGCATTTTTTAAAACGAAGTGGTATAGCATTTTGAAGTAAAGTGTTACAATTTACTTAAAGGGCAGAGAACTTGTGCGGATCAGCATCACTGCTTATTTGTTAAACTCTAGATCTCAGGAATATAGAGCTCGAAATATTTTCAAATATCGTTTCAACGATATTCCTCTATTTTTTTAAAAAAATTGTTCGAACCTTCAGAATATATTTAATCATCATCACCTATCGCTCTATACATCCTTTTTTCGATCAGAAGAACGATTGGAGTTACCCAACATGTATAAAGCGTTCAAGTTGGTCGGCCCTGTCGACTATACCGAAAATATTTTATTAGCACAAATTGGAAGACATGAGTTTTTTACAATTTGCGGGGAGGCAAACTTAACTCATTGTTAAAATTATGTATGGCGATCGATAGGTAATGATGATTAAAATATATGTCTGGAAGTCAACGTATTTTCAAAATTGTGGGGAGATGTGAGGTATTTTCCAAATTGGGGGAAAAGTTTTCTATCGTTCATCTATCAAGAAATGATGTATGCGGATCGATAGGTAATGATGATTAAAATTTATGTCTAGAAGGTTTTAACAATGTATTTCTCAAAATTGTAAGAGGCTGAGGTCTTTTTCACGGGGGCGGCAACTTACTATCGTTCGTCTGATCGGAAAATTATGTAGCGGACAATGGGTAATTATGCTTAGAATATATGTCTAGAAGGTCCGAACAATCTATTTTTAAAATTGTGGGAGTGAGGTTTTTTCATATTACGGTGGCGGAAGGGGGCGTGGCAAAATTTGAAGCAAATTTGATCTCAGAAATGCAGTCTTTAAAAATGGAGCTCTGCTCTTATGCCTCAGAGATCAGTGTCAAAGACAGACTGACACGGACGACATGGACGGACAGACGATAGGTTATATCGATGATGCTGATCAAAAATATCTACTTTATGGGGTCGGAAATGCCCTTCGCCAGACATACATTTGCGATATGAACTTATATCACTTTACTATAAAACGGTATATAAATTCTTGATATCTCCCACAATTTGGGTAACCCTACTGATCAGCCTAATAAAACTGCTCTTATTATTTAGCATACTTTTAGGGGGTCTTGTTAAAATAACATTTGAAAAAGCGTCATGTTAAACACAAGAGTAAAAGTAGGTTAAGTAAATTGCCAAGAAATATATCAGTGATCAGAAAGCAAGTTCTTCTGCTGAACTCGGCCAATGTTTGACCTAATTTTGCTGTCTAAAAACAATACATCGATTAGTAATCGTTATGAAATTATATACTACGTTTATGCTATTGAAAAAATCCTGCTTTTTTGCCCCTCAAAGTATACCAACATTATTTTCTTCAAGAACTATTTATTTGAATATGATAATTTCTGGCATTTTTAAACATTTTTCTTAAACAAAAAATCAAATTAACAAATAATTATATAAGTAATAATCACACAAATGAACGGTAAATATAAAACTAAGTATTGACACAAGCATTTAGAAAAAGAAAAAAAAGAGATCCTAACTTTTTGGAGCGAGTTAAGTTATCTGTGTGTAGATTAGGTAACAAAACTTAGATTAAAAGTGAATATTTAAAGTCATCTACGTGATAATTTATAGTCATTTATTTATCAATCCACATTGAGCATTCACTTAGCTTGTCGGAACAGTTAAAGGTATACAAAAATAATATGTTTTAAGGGTACTACAAAATCCATATATTTCTTAATTATTCTTCTTCAAATATAAAGCATACTTGGAAGGGCAAAAATCATGATTTTTTATTTGTGCATAAACGTAGAAATAATGAAAGTTTTCATATCATACTTGTGGGTTGTGGAAAAATTTAATATATATTCGTTGGAAAAAATCGCAAAATTGTTTGAGATAATTTATTTTAAATAAAATTAATGGGAGCGTCAAAAAAACTTTACTTAAAAACGTCAAAAACGATACTTTTGCTCACCTAAGGCTTAAATTACCAAAAATGAGCAAAACGAGAAGAGGTTGCTTCGATATACCCGTTACTCAGGTACTTTTAAGAATATTTTATTAGATCACAAATTGTGGAAGAGTATGAGTTTTTTTACAAATTGCGGGGGTGGGCAACTCTACTATAGCTCATCTGATCGGGAAATGAAGTATGGCGGAACGATAGGTAATGATGATTGATATGTATGTCTGAAGGTTCGAAACAATCCATTTTCAAAATTGTGGGAGATTTGAGGTATTTTTCAAATTGCGGGGGGGGAACTTTTCTATCGTTCATCTGATCAAGAAATGATGTATTGCGGATCGATAGGTAATGATGATTTAAATATATGTCTGGAAGGTTCGAACAATCTATCTTCAAAATTGTGGGAGATATGAGTTTTTTTTACAAATTGCGGGGGAGGCAACTCTACTATAACTCATCCGATTGGAAAATGATGTATGGCGGATCGATATGAAATGATGATTAAAATATATATCTGGAAGGTTCAAACAATCTATTTTCAAAATTGTAGGAGATTTAACGTATTTTTCAAATTGCGGGGCGGGAACTTTTCTATAGTTCATCTGATCAGAAAATGATGTAAGGCGGATCTGTAGGTAATGATGATTAAAAATATATGTCTAGAAGGTTTTAATAATGTATTTTCAAAATTGTAAGAGATATGGAGGAATTTTTCAAATTGCGGGGGCGGCAACTCTACTATCGTTCGTCTGACGGAAAAATGATGTATGGCGGATCAATAGGTTATGATGAATTAAAGATATGTCTAGAAGGTCCGAAACACTCTATTTTTTAAATTGTGGAGATATGAGGTTTTTTTCATATTGCGGGGGCGGGAGGGGGCGAAAATTTAGAAAACAACTTGATCTGCGTGCAAACAATACAAGTCTACACTGAAAAATGGTAGCTAGCTCTTATAGTCTCTGAGATCTAGGTGTTCATACAGACAGACGGACAGACGGACAGACGGACGGACGGACGGACGGACGGACGGACGGACGAAGCAGACGGACAGGTCTATACCGACTCAGCTATTGATGCTGATCAAGAATATATAACTTTATGGGGTCGGAAATAGCTTCTTCCGCCGTTACATATTTGCATTTAAAATTAAAAAACCCTTTTAACTCTACGAGTACGGGTTAAAATCGTATAATTGTTTAGGATAATTTATTTCGAAGATAAGTTACATTACTATGATTTTAGAAAATCCATACAAAACAGTAAGTCGAGATTTACACGATGAAGAAACTATGAAGTTTTCTTAGTAGGCGATGGATTCTAATGTATTTCTAAACTATTCGTTTAGAAAATATACTAAGAAAACTTAATGAAGTTTGCTTCCTGGTGTAAATCCGACTAAGTCGAGTTTTATACGAGAAGAAGCAAACTAAAATAATTACTTAGTAGGCGAGAATAGTATTTCTTTTTTATTCGTTTACTAGGTCAAAAAGAGTTCTGAATTAGACGCCTACTAAGAAAACTTGTTGCTTCAACGTAGAAGAAAAATAAAACAATTTTCGCCAGAATTTTCCTGAATCACCAAAACTAAAAAAAATGAAATTTTGCAGCCTTGTGTTATTTCTAAATATAAAACACGTCGTTCAGTTAGATTGCTTTATACCCCTTGTCGCTGAATTTTTTTTAGCATAAGCTCCCATATTTGCATTCGCTGTCACCTCCAATTGGACTTGCTAGTTTGTTGTTGTTTATACACCTTTCAAGTTTAACCTTTTAGCTCACTTTTACTTATAGGTCAATTGCTGCAGTTTTCTTAGAGCACAAGCCGGCAGGTGGCAAAGTTGGCGAAAAGTTTTCCATACGTAATTGAGCACTCAAGAGTTGTGGTAACACAAGACCCATGCAATTTTAATGCCTGAAAATGCCTGAACTGAAGGGCCAAAAATATTGATTGGAGACTAGAGAGAGCAGGAAAGAGGACTGCAATGTGTTAATTATGGAACAACAAATGGCATTTCACTCAATTAGCCAAGTTTATTCAAGACGCTCGAGTGCCATTTGTCAGGGGAGATGCCACAGGACACAGAAAATCTGTGTCCTTGGCCAGAAAAAACAATAAATAAGAATCCGCCGAAAACTAACGAGCTGAACATAAATAACTTGCAAACAAAAAAAGGATAAAGGATAAGCAAAGGGCAGCATAAAAGTCAACTGCATTAAACTGCCAACTGCCAACGATTGAGAAATGAGCCAAAGGAAACGGAAACAACAGAAGAAAAAAAAAACTCAGCCATTGAAGTTAATTACAAATGTCCAATTAGGAAACTGACAACGACAGCAAAGGAAACTTGAATTTGAGGCAATTAAAAATGCATCTGGTAAAAACTGCATACTAATCGTACAGATAGGCAGATTCAGAGGCAAAATGCTGCGGCAGCAAAACCGCAGCCACAACAACAAAAGCGAACGGCGGCAGCTGGCCAAAAAGGACAAGAACTGCGGCAAAAGTTGGGACTGATAATTTTTCGAAATTTGCTGCTCGCTTAAAAGTATGCTACACAATTTGCACTACCAAAAGCTTTTGGCAATTGCTTCGAAATGCTCTTGAAAACTTTCAGTCATAAAATACAATTTATGGTAATTAATCTAGCTTAACTAAAGCCGGGAGAGGGAGGGAGGGGGGGGAGGGGCAGGGGGAAGGGCCCATAAAAAGAAGCACAAATTTTTTAATTAATAAATAAATGTTGCGTAAATTATATCGCATTTAAGAGGCCGCACCGACTGGTATAATGATGCGATTTGCCGAGGATTAAGAGGAGCTTGACAAATGCGTGCTGTGACTAGGCGCCCCCAAGGACGCATTAATGAGGCGCCCAAATCAACGAACACAAAAGGCAAGAATCCACTTTGGTGGAAGCATTTTTTTTTCATTTTTGTGTAAGTGTAGGCGGCGAAGGTTTTAAATCACCTACAAAAAAAATCTAATTTCAGAAATTAAATTTAATAATTTTTGATATGCGAGGGCAGTTTGATCAGTCAAAGTGGATTTAAGAAAATGGAGAATTTCTTATTTGGTTCAAGAATTTTTAATGTACAAACTAAGGTAAAATGATTTTAGTGATTTGTTTTGTTAAAACAACAAATATTAATTACACAAAAAATGTCATAAAAATTGCATACTTTTCGGCTTTTTTTTTTATATTTATCAAAAAAGAGTTTATTACAATTCTCAAATGATTATTTCATGGAAGGTTGTTTTAAAAGCAGGGATTAATCCCGAAACAAATATCGGTTCTGGTACCGGTTCTGGTACATACCGAAAAGAGCATATCGGTTAAAGGTTCTATTTCGGTTTTCAGTTATTTTGGTTTTCGGTTCCGACGGTACTCAGATTTATATTTCGGAATACCGGTACGAACCGGTACGAACCAGGTTTATTTTTTTTTAATATTCAAAAATTTAAATTATTTCAAGATATCCCAAAAATAATGTAATGTAACAGAACTAAAAGGGTTCTAAAATATCCTCATAAAAATTTTTAGGGGTTTTCCAGATTACGCGGACGCATTTTTTTTTTTAATAAATAAAGAAAAAAAAAAATAAATAAAAGATAGTGACGGTAGATGGAAACGAATAGAGGAAGAAAGGGGGGGAGGGTTGAACATTAATTTGTTCAGTAGATTTGTTTACATCAATTTTGAATATGATATCTCTCAAATCCGCCTCTGGGGTTGATCGGGTTTTGTGGCCTTTTTGCAGCATTTTCCATCGTTTCGCCAACATTTCGGCCGGAATAGCGGCTATTTCTTCACGAATGTTGTCCTTGAGCTCTTCTACGGTCCTTGGCTTGTTAACGTAAACCTTTGACTTCAAATATCCCCACAAGAAGGTCAGGCGGCGTCAAATCGGGCGAACGCGGTGGCCAGTCCATCACATCCAAACGGCCCGGAAACAATTTCTTCAGAAAATCGATTGTTATGCGACTTGTGTGCGGTGGGAGCGCCGTCTTGTTGAAACCAGAACTGCCTCATACGCTTTCGACGAATAATTGGCATCACAAAATTGGTCATCATGTCGCGATAACGCTCTGGTTGATGGTAACAGCATGGCCATTTTCATTTTGGAAGAAAAAACGGCCCAATGACCGTTTTCGCACTAACGCCGCACCAAACTGTGACTTTTTCGTCATGAAGAGGCACTTCTTGAATCTCCTGAGGATTTTCAGTGGCGAATACGGCAATTTTGCTTATTTACGGTCCCATTCAATGGTGAAATGGGCTTCATCGGACATGATTAATTTTAAAGCACGTTGAGTTTTCACTTGACTTGTTCTGTTGAATGTAAATTTCAACTATTTCAGAGCGCTCGCGTGGCGTGGTATTGTTCCATGGTAAAAATCTGCTTGAACTGACGCTTCCAAACGCGGTATGTCATTAAGCGATCTGACATCTCTGTCAAAAGTTATGGCGTTGCCAGATGGGTCCGTCGAATATGGACAACCCTGTATACCAATTTCTAGCCTTTTTTATTATTGGACGAACAATTTCGTTAAACGTCGGTTAATGTCTCGGTTTATTTCGCTTAACGGTTCCGGTTACGGTATTATTCCCTGTTTAAAGAAGTGAAACTAAAGCAGAACTGTACCTTAATTTCTGTTTTCTGTGTAATATTGAAATCTTTGTAGTTTTTTTTAATTATATTCAAATTTGCCCTAAATATCTTGTATTCCTAAAAATTCACTGACATATCAAACTGCCTTCGTACGCAAATACCCGCCCCTTCTCTCTCTTTCTTACGGTTTATGCGCGCACTCACTGCCAATTTTTCTTCACTTACATTTCATATTCATCTTGGGTCTGTGTCTGGGGCAAGGGAATCTCTGTATTTTTTTTTTCATTTGATTTAAAGCTCGTCCAGGATGTCTAATGCGAATATGATGAGAAGGGCAAACCGGAAATGGCGCTTGGGCCACAAATTGCAGAAAGTGCTAAGCCCTATTTAAGTTAGCGTAGATATTTCACCTTCAACTCAACGTTTTCTGCGCGCTTAAGGCCAATCCTTTAGCTAATTGGCGTTTGGAACGCAAAGCAGCTTTAAGTCTGATTACATGAGCATTCGCTCGCTCTAGTTATTCGCCTCCGGCCGTTTTGTCAGCGACAAATTGCATTTGGAATTCATGTGCAAGTTAAATGAAGACAAAAGCATTGCACTTCCATTTCCACTTCTTGAAAGTGTGTGTAAAATACAGTGTAGCTGTAAATGCAATTGTTTCTAACTGGGCGACGACTGTGAAAGTGCATGAGAAATGTGGCAATCAGGCCGCAGGCTTTGGCTTCGTCATGGGATGTTGGACATTAAAAGGATTACAAGTTGTTGGCCCACTGAGAATTCATTAACGGCACACCCACTCATTTATATGTATGAGGTTTGCTGGTATATGTGTGATATTTTAAGGTAAACGTGCCGGAGGGACTGAACAGTAACAGTAAATAAAATGTTTAACCGCTCAAGAGGGTTTCACTTAGAAAGATGTCCAGTTAAAAATTCAATAAAATTTCTCTTAAAGTGTAAATTCTATGAATTCAAACCATTCCTTTAAAAGAGTACACAAAAATGTTCACAACCGGTCACCTTTACTAGATATAAGCTAAAATTAACTCTGCTTACATTTTCCTCGCTTGATCTGCACCTGCACTATATATTGTAGAAAGAACGCTGTTTTTTTTTTTTTTTTTTTTTTTTTTTGAGTACGAAACAAACAGAATACAGACTACCAAACCGATTCTCTAAAATTCTTTTGAGGAAAAGGATATATTAGGCGAAATATTTCAATGATTTAAGTGTATTGGAGCTTATCGTTGATTTTTTTTGAAAAGACGGAAGAAGGCACAAGGGCTTAAAAGGCAGCTGCTTCAAGGCTACCAAACTAAGTAAGACACATCCATGAGTAGAGCAAATAGGTTCTATAGATATTTAGTTTATAGCAAAGGACCGAGCTTTATTAACAAGAAGCACAAATGGGACAAGATCTTGTAGATTTTTAAAGCAAGATCACAATCTGATCATCTTTTTTTTAATGCAACCAAAACGGAGGAGGAAGCAAAGGAACCGGGGGTCGCAACTAATGAAACTAATGACAGTATTGCGAAGTTGACTAGAGGAGCAAGACAAAGAAGGATCGATTCAAGAGCCTTAGGCAAGAACTGGGGCTGAAGTTGTCCGAAGTTGACCAGAGCATCAAAGGAAATAGCGAGAATATTCTGCGGATTTAAGGAGTTGGAAACCGATGAGCCCAAGATCAAGGATTTGGGCGGGATAAAGATGCCGAGAAGAATGATGAGGATGTCAAGAAGAAGAAGACCATCAAGGAGAAGTACACCGAAGAAGAGGAGCTGAACCAGATCAAGTCCAGTCGAACTCGCAATCCCGATATTTCTCAAAAGGAATACGGGAGTTCTAAAATCTCTGACCAACGACTGGGAGGCTCATTTGGCCCTCAAACACTTTACGGAACACTGGAGTTCCGTTTTTTATATTCCTTCGTACACCCTTCGATCTGTTGAAGAATCAGAAGAAGCTCAAAAACATCAAGTTGTACGTGCGCCGTGTCTTCATCATGGACAACTGTGAGTACATACTCATTCTCGAGTATTTGCACTTCATGAATGGTATAGTGGACTCTGGGGATCTGCCCCTGAACATCTTTCATGAGATGATGCAGCTAAACAAGTTGCGGAAGTTGAAGAAAGCCATGGAGCTCTTCAAGGAGCTTACCGAAGAACAGTTCAGCAAGAACCTAAAATTTGGTTGGATCTTCTAATTTTCGGGATTGATAAATTCGAGCTCAAGTAAGCCTTGAACTTGGTTTGAGAAACAGGGCTTGAACTACTTGTGACCTTATTTAGGATTGAATTGTATCTTAACCAAACAAGTGAAAGACTATATTTTACTAGTGAGTCAGGTAAATATAAATTTTAGGTCAGATGTTTCATGACATACCGCGGTGAAGCGTCAGTCCAAGCAGATTTTTACCATGGAACAATTCACGCCACGCAGTAGCGCTCTGAAATAGTTGAAATTTACATTCAACAGAACAAGTCAATTGTGGAACTTAAACAAAATTATCATGTCCGATGAAGCCCATTTCACATTGAATGGGACCGTAACTAAGCAAAAATTGCCGTATTTACGCCACTGAAAAATCCTCAGGAATTCAAGAAGTGCCTCTTCACGACGAAAAAGCACAGTTTGGTGCGGCTTTAGTGCGAAAACGGTCATTGGGCCGTTTTTCTTCAAATTGAAAACTGGCCATGCTGTTACCCAACCAGAGCGCTTATCGCGACATGATGACCAATTTTGGATGCTAATTATTCGTCGTAAGGTATGAGGCAGTTCTGGTTTCAACAAGACGGCGGCTAACCACTGCTCACAAGTCGCATTACAATTGATTTTCTGAAGAATTGTTTCCGCCATTTGATGTCGAAGTGTTTGGACTGTCGCTTGAACGCGAAGCCATCACTATTCGCTTTGTTCTGATTCTTTGTATATTAAGATTGAACGCGAGCCAGCGACTGAATGGCTTTCGGATTTGTTTGCTCTCTTGGCGAAGGGCTCGGCATGCGTTCGGCTCGTGAATTGAAGAATGTGTTCGTACGTCAGGCGTTATGGGGAACAAACTCTGATATAGATAATCGTTTCTATAAACTGATAAAATTTTAAATTTTGTTGCCTTGTGTTATTTTTGTGTAAGCGTTTGTTGTCTTTACAAAGTAAATATTGTGTTGGTATTGAAAGGAAAGTGTCACCATTACAATACGAATTGTTATTGTAGTTTTTATACCCGTTATTTTGTTGCTTATATTTCCTCTCGGGGTCTGTCTTGCTCTGTCTAATGCTTTAATTTTTTTTTTTTTTTTTTTTTAGATATTTAGATATTTATTGATATTATTTCCTAGTGCTACAAGTTGAACTTATAATTTAGGGCACTAGTCACAAAAACATTTAGAAACAAAGGTTGAAAAGACGATATTTAACTTAACTGGTATTCTACGTTACATTTGATTCATATTTTTTAGTTATTAAAATTATTTTTATAGATATATATATATTTTTATTTTTTTTTTTTTTTTTTTTTTTTTTTTTTTTAAGTAAACAAAGTAGTGCAAGTTTTATGTTTGCTTAGAAGGTGTTCGTTCATTTTAATTGAGGGGGTCTTAAAATATTCTTAAACCTTAATTGTGTTCTCTTAAATTCCTTCTTGTACATCCACAGGGTGGTTTAATCTACTCAAAGAGTTAAGACTCTGAAAAATGTAGAATTTATGCCAAGACTCAACTCAAAAACGTGGCTAATTTAAGGCGCTTAAATACATCGTCAATGTCTAAGCACTTAACGCTGCAAATGTGTGTGTGTGTGTGTGAGAGAGTGCTTCAGTTCAAAAACCTCCAAACATTACGTCACAAACTCTCACACAGACGCTCTCACACCTCGATGTGTCGTCAGACTGTCAAATTTCGTACTGAGCAGCAGCAGCAGCTGCCGCAGGAAAGCTAAAGGATGCCAGAGACTACAGGGAGAGGCAACGACAACACAGTCTGTGTTTAGCAATTGTCTAGCTTTCGCTTTGGGTTTGGCTTTTGTTGGTTTTATTTTGTGCTTGCTAGCACAACACCTGGACTCAGGCTCCGGGCAACACGTTTTGCTTTGGCTGTTGTCCTTCTCAAAACTTGTTGTACAATAATACAAAAAAAAAAAGAAGAGAGATCCTTCTTGCGGGAAAATCAATTTATGGATTTTAGTTTTTTTTTTTTTTTACGTTTCTTCATTTCAAAATGTGTTGGGTTTGTTTTGTTTTCCTTATTTAAAAGTTGGCAGCTTGTTGATGCCACCGGCCAGGCTTAACTATAATAACTATAAATATAATTCTATGACCTTCCCCCTTTTTACAGCACTTGCCCTGAGGCAATTCAAGCAAATGCTTTTAATTGCAATTGCAAATGAGACGAAAACGTAGCAAACTCTTAATTGAACCGCAGGCTATGACAGCTTCAGCTTTAACACTTACCCCGGCCGTAAGGACTTTCCGTTTTTGCGCGCTTAAATGCTGTCGCATGAATGAAAACAACAACAAAAGAAGAAGAAGAAGAAGAGGAAGAAAACGTTATTTATTTATTAGAATGTTATTCAAGCTCTTGACAAGCTGCACAGGCACAGACACTTGGTTTGCATTTAGCACAATTAAATCCAAAACAACACACATTTAGGTAAGCCGAAGAAACTGCAAAAAAGTAGCACGTTTTGTCCGTTCAGCTTATTTTTACTTAGCTTCGTTGCCAACACCTTGGTTAGGAATCACTGAGCAGGACTACTGTGAATCCTAGTGGTACAGACCGTTTTATAGTCCTGATTGTGTTCCACAACAGCTGTTTGGAATTTGGATGCTGTGGAAGCTGAGCGCGCTCTGGCTGGTGCCTAATGCGCAGGTACAAACAAAAATGCAATTTGAAGATGTTTCAAAAGCATTGATAAAGATAATTTAAATTTCTTTAAATAAATCTTCATTTTAAAGGCAAATTTCAAAAATTTCCTTAAGGCAAAGTGTTGACTCTAAAGCAAAAGCTTTGCACAGCATCAGCCTAAAAGTAGGCAATTATTTTGAACTGTAAGCCGTAGCGTAGGCAAAGGCAGTTTCTAGTGGCAAAATATGTGTCGGTTTGTATTTGGACACTTGTTGAACACGAGCTAACCAATAGATTATGAACAGTTTTTTTTTAAAGAAGAAATTTATACGTTTTGTATAAAAAGCATACAATTTAAATACTCTCTAATAGGGCTTGAACGAAAGAGAAGCAGCTGTAAAATGAGCAAGCCTCTTGGACCTCCCTGTGTTAGATTTTAGAAAGAAATTAAAATAATTGTAATCTTTTTCAATACAATATAAAGGGCCTAGCAAGCTTTTACCCCTTAGAAATGACAAATAATAATTTTTAATTATTTCTTAGTCGCATTTTGAGTTGGATCTTTGAACTGCCTTATATGGAAACCGCCTAAGTCGTTTTTGTTATCATCCAAGTCTATTTCTTAATTATTTCTCATTAATCCTTACTCGCTCTTTAGCTATTTAAGGGGTTATATACCTTTATCATTTTCAAAAAATCAAAAATTTTTTATTGCTTTATTAGGAATAATCTAAGTCTAATCTTAATTCTTAAATATTCACTGTAAAGTTTGACTGAGCCTAGTTGAACTATAAATAAATAATATCTTGAAGAACAACTCCTTGAGAACATTTTCCCAAATTTTCATAAAAGATTTGAGCAGTAAAAAAAACATTCCGAGTACCGTCCGGCCCACTTGAAACTTTAAACGCGAATATCTCGAAATGGTGTTTCTTGAAAAATGACTTTGCGGTGATATGGATTGGGGAAAACTACTGAACCGATTTTCTTAAAATTTTTTAAAATGTTCGTAATAAAATTTTTCTGTGCTTGAACGATCGACTTTTCACCAACTTTTTCGCCGAAATGAATTTTTTAGGGAAATTTCTAGGACAAAAGATAGTAAAAGTCGTATGCACAAAAAAATCTAAAAACGATCGTTCAAGCACAAGGAATTACACTAAACTAATGAAATTTATTTACTTTTATGGTTTCAGTTGACCTGTTCGACCTGGGGAGTATCACCGCAGGCTCTTCAAAAAAAGGCCTCTAAGGGGAAACAGCCATTTTGCACAATCATTGTTAATAAAGTGTACTATCAAAAAATTAAAACATTCGTGTAATGAAATAATTGCTACATACCTAAAAAAAAATCCAAACTTTCCTCTTTTCCTTCGACAAAGAAGGTATATAACCCCTTAAAACAAATTTTAGAAGGGACAATGCGTGTTTTACTGATGGAAAAATAACATTAAAGACGCTTACCGATTAAATATTTTCCACTTTTTTTTAAATATTTTCCAACTCCTTAGATAAAGATACATTTGGATTTTTGGATCTGAAAATATAGATATATAAATTAAATAATAGGTAAGATTTTCCATATGAAATTAGAATAATTTTCATAAATTAGAAAATAAAAATAATTTTTTTGTTTCCGAGTTAAGAATATTTATATCTTTTAAATAAAGATAAATATAATTATCATAATAACGCTAAAAGTCAGGAGAGACTCATAAATTATAGCGCTAGTCACGAGTTAGATTCAGGTTCAAGCAATGAAAGTAAATGTGCTCCGGTTTAGGTTCGATTCCGACTTGCCAAAAATTTAATTAAGACCACTAGAATGGTTTCTTGAGTGCTTCCTCCAGCAAGGACTTTGCTCCACTAAAATGGCTATATCTGCTAAACTACTTCGAATTTTTGAAAATGGTTTGAAGGGGATGAATATGGAATGTCCAAGCTATAATAATAATGCAAAACTAAAAAATCAAAAAATTTAAATTTTTTCAAAGGCATAAGACCCCTAAAAGGGTTTATTGAGTGCTTCCTTCAGCAAGAACTTTGCTCCACTAAAATGGCTATATCTGCTAAACTACTTCGAATTTTTGAAAACGGTTTGAAGGGGATGAATATGGAATGTCCAAGCTATAATAATAATGCAAAACTAAAAAATCAAAAAATTTAAATTTTTTCAAAGGCATAAGACCCCTAAAAGGGTTTATTGAGTGCTTCCTCCAGCAAGAACTTTGCTCCACTAAAATGGCTATATCTGCTAAACTACTTCGAATTTTTGAAAATGGTTTGAAGGGGATGAAAATGGAATGTCCAAGCTATAATAATAATGCAAAACTAAAAAATCAAAAAATTTAAATTTTTTCAAAGGCATAAGACCCCTAAAAGGGTTTATTGAGTGCTTCATTCAGCAAGAATTTGCTCCACTAAAATGGCTATATCTGCTAAACTACTTCGAATTTTTGAAAACGGTTTGAAGGGGATGAATATGGAAAGTCCAAGCTATAATAATAATGCAATACTAAAAAATCCAAAATTTTAAATTTTTTCAAAGGCATAGCCCAAGGTTTCGGGGGGGGAGTAAGACCAAAGGGTTTATTGAGTGCTTCTGCTCATAAAATAGTATATTGCTAATACTGAATTTTGAAAATGGTTTGGGGGATGAAAATGGAATGTCAAGCTAAAAAAAAAAAAATATCCAACTAAAAATTTTTGGGTGATAATGAAGTAACTTATTAATTAAGGCTTTCTCCCTCCAACAAGGACTTTGCTCCACTAAAATGGCTATATCTGCAAAACTACTTCGAATTTTTGAAAATGGTTTGAAGGTGATAAAAGGGGAATGTCCAAGCTATAATAATAATAAAAAACAAAAAAATTAAAAAAAAATTTGTTAGAACCAAAATTTAAGTAGAACTTAATGAATCCTAACTAACTTACATTTACTTGATTTATTTTTCCAAATTAAATACAACTAGGTATTAGCAAATCGAGTCTAAGACCTTATATAAGAACAATATAAGAACCATAGTGTTCCTATATAAGAGCTTATTACACAACTCTAGTGTATACTTGTATTGCCTGTAAGCAGATGCGCAATAGAAAATGTTAAATAATTCCTAAAATTTTACAAATATAAATTCTGGAAAAATATATATTTTTTTTTGATAAAATTTTTTAATTCAAAAATGGAATTATAAAGGTTGGTCTGGTATAATTATAAAGGATTTGCAACAATGCTGTCCCAGTTTTTTTTATGATACAGTCTTCATTTCTTGTACAGTTTTGATCTTAAGAAAACAAGAACAACTCGCGGAATAATTATTAATTTTGAATTTCTGATTTAAGGCCTCATTCCAGATGGCATAGAAATTTATTTTGACACCATGCTTCATATAAATAAGACTTTCAGAGCTTTTCAGAAGCGTTTCTATTAGTATGAAGTGTTGTGCCGAAATAAATTGTTATGTCATATGGAATAAGGCCTATACTCTAAATGGTATATCTTTGTGAATAAAAATCGCATAATTATTTGGGATAATTTATTTTAAAGCTAAGGAATATAACTTTTATGATATTATCAAGGAAAGTAAAAAACAAACGCACAGGTTGCCCAAGCATGCCTTAAAATGGTCAAAACAGGCATTTTTACCAACGTAAGTCTCAAATTACCAAAAAAATTCTGACATAATGAACAATTTTGCCAAACGAAAATTATTTTATCACTGTCCATTTTAAAAAACTACACCATGTTGCTTAAAGTAATCATTAACCTTTAAATTTAAAAATAATAATAAAAATATATAAAAAATAAAAATTAAATTTAATTTAAATAATAAAACTAAAACTATTCAAAAACTAGTTTAATTCAGTACGATTATTTTAAACACATTTCAAAAATAATTTATTTTTCAAGATTTCATCAAAAATGTATTGGTCAAAAAATATGAGCTGATGGTTGATAAAAATAGTCTTAATTCATTCTTTTACCTAATTTTCATTTCATTTGTGCATAGAATTATCAGACATTGGTTTTTTTTTCCCATCGAAAGTGGCTGTAAAAATACTTTCACCCATTATTTGGGTGTTGGCGAAATATTTCTTTAACATAAAAGATTTGGTGCACGATTTGTTTTGCGGGCCAAGTGAATCCATGTGTCAACATTGAATAAATTTGTAGGTATTCGCTTGATATGTTTTTGGTTTGGCTTTTGCACCCATTTTTGATGTTTATCTTTTAACGGTCTATCAAGTTCCGAACATTCCTTTGGCTTGGAACTGGAACTGGGATGATAGGCCACTTTTTTGTTGGCAACGGCATATCACAATACCAAAAGCAAAATGTGAGCAAAGAAATGGCAAGATGTTCAACAAATGCCAAAAACTGAGACACAACTCCACCGACTCGATGGCGAGTGTGTCAGGTGCAATGCGCTGTGCGAGAGGGAACCAGGCAAAAGTACATAAAGGCAAAGAAGAAAGAAAGAAGACAAAGCGGCAGCAACTGGAGGTATCAGATGTCTTTCAAAGGTAGTTAAACGCTTCCTATTCCTATATGTATGTATGTATGTATGTACGTTCCTCTCTCAGCTGCATTCGTAGACTTGTAGGGTATATTCCCGACTCACTTGACCAACCCATAAACTATTTATAGCTTTGGCCATTGTCGCTTCTGCTTGCCGCTACTTTCGCGAGGCTTCTTTCTAACTGAACTTGTGTAACCGAATACCAAGCTACAACTTCTCTCTCTCTCTCTGTGACAGACTGAAAGCTTTCAATTGGTATAACCTACCCCCTTTGCCAAAAAAAAAAAAACAAATGTTGTTTTACCCCTAAAAATACCTGGGAATTCCCATGGGGCACTAATTTTTTGCCGCTAATTTTTTGATCATTGTTGTTGGCCAGCTGTTAAAAAGCAACAATTCCAAGAGCAAAACCAACACCAGAGAGAGCGCAGCTAAAACTGCTTCGCTGCTGTTGTCAAAGCTCGACTCAGCCAGCCACTTGGGCTCTCATTCGTGTTTCAACCTTTCGCATATGCAGAGCCAAGCGGGAGTCGCATTTCGACCAAATAAAAATGTACGCAAAGCAACGAGAGAATCAAACAAATTGTTTATCATATTTATTTTTTTTGTTTAAAAACAAACAAGTGTCGCGTGAATCGTTCAAGCGCAACAAAAAGGGCTCTTTAAGCCTGGTCTGCGTCTGCGTGTGTGTGTGTGAGAGTGTTTGTTGTGATCGCCCTGCACTTTTAGTACTAGTGGGTCACTGGAGCGTGCGATATTATGCCCAGCCAGTAAAACAGGCGACTCATGCGCAAAGCACAAAACAACAACAACAAAAGTCAACAGGGTAGACAAGTGTCAATGTCAGTTGGAATTGGTTTAGCATTGAACCCTTTGTAACTGTGAGAAATGAGTGCAGCATACACTACAAAATTAACTCAAAACTATGAGAGAATATTTTTAAAATTTTTGGAAATATTTTACTTAATTTTCAACTATTTTGTTAATTAAAATTTTTAAGAAATTCACTTCCGCTGAAACTTAATCATTTTCATTGATTTTAATGCTGTTTTTTTGCCTTTTTGTTATGCTGAAAACAACTTTTACAAAGAAAAGCGAGAAAGCCAATACATCTATGGCTGGACCAAAGCGTATATACCCTAACTAATTCAACTGCAACTCAAATATGACCCAAGGAAACTATATAAGATAGTCAGACGACTTTGTTCATTGAATAATACAGCAAAATTTGCACATACTACGAGGGAAACTAACAATTTTTAATCATTTAAGACAGTGTTTAGTCGGTTGAAATTTTTTTTTTTTTTTGTTTTGCATTATTATTATAGCTTGGACATTCCCCTTTTATCACCTTCAAACCATTTTCAAAAATTCGAAGTAGTTTAGCAGATATAGCCATTTTAGTGGAGCAAAGTTCTTGCTGGAGGAAGCACTCAATAAACCCTTTTAGGGGTCTTATGCCTTTGAAAAAAATTTAATTTTTTGATTTTTTAGTTTTGCATTATTATTATAGCTTGGACATTCCATTTTCATCCCCTTCAAACCATTTTCAAAAATTCGAAGTAGTTTAGCAGATATAGCCATTTTAGTGGAGCAAAGTTAACTTGCTGGATTAGGATAGCTTACTTCAATCCCTCAAACCCTTTTAAAAAGGAGTAGAGATATAGCCATTTTAGTGGAGCCTTCTGGAAAAGCAAATTTTTGATTTTTTTGTTTTTTTGTTTTGCATTATTATTATAGCTTGGACATTCCCCTTTTATCACCTTCAAACCATTTTCAAAAATTCGAAGTAGTTTAGCAGATATAGCCATTTTAGTGGAGCAAAGTTCTTGCTGGAGGAAGCACTCAATAAACCCTTTTAGGGGTCTTATGCCTTTGAAAAAATTTTAATTTTTTGATTTTTTAGTTTTGCATTATTATTATTATTTTAGTTTTGCATTATTATATAGCTGGACATCCATTTTATCCCCTTCAAACCATTTTCAAAAATTAAGTAGTTTAGCAGATATAGCCATTTTAGTGGAGCAAAGTTCTTGCTGGAGCACAATAAACCCTTTTAGGGGTCAGCCTGAAAAAATTTTTGATTTTTTAGTTTTGCATTATTATTATTTTAGTGGACAATGTTCTAAAAAAATTTATTTTACTATTTTTTTAAGTTTATTGAAAATTTTGATTGAAACTACATCAATTTTGATCAAACCTCTTTTATATTTCCGATATCCTGGAGTCCCGGAATCACCTCTACACCTATTATTTTGAGACCTTAATTTGTAAACTTTTTTATTTTTTACCTTTTTTATTTAATTAATAAATAACAAAAAAAAAAAAAACCGAATTGAAAAAGCTCTTATGGTTTTTTTTTCCAGAATTTTTTTTATAAAACACTCATAAAATCATGTGCAATGGTAATAGACCCCCCCTTAAAGACCCAATTAAGCAATTTTGGATTTGAGTGTTGATTGCGAAAAAAATTATAATTTCCAACCTGTCGTTGCAATAGACCAGTATGGCTGTTTAATATGTTTGGTTCGGACATAGTTCACTATCAAAACTGATTTGGTATAACACCCAGAAAAAAATTTAATTCAAAATTAATTTTGTTCTTAAAATTTGAAGATTGTTTTGTTCTATTTTTGCTTTAATTACTCAAATCAATCAATGAGATAATAATGTAACAGAATACATTTCGTTTCTAGTTAACTGAAATAAGAATTTTGTTCTTTTAACCCGTGTTTAAATACGGAGTTCTTGATTTTCTTTCAGAGATTAGTTTAGTACTGCATTTATAGTTCAAACAAGCAATAGCCATATAGTCTTAGATCCTATCTGTGTTAAATTCACGTTCAAAAAGCAAGTAAAGCCAGGTTTTCAGTACAAGCCCTTCCAAATCAGGTCCGATTTCAGTACAGACCCGAACTTTGTTTTGCATACATACATGTATCAACACGGCAGGCTTAATGGCGATCCAACAGCCTTGACACCACTTTTAATTTTTGGCACACTATGTATTTTGACTTCTTTAAAAACCGTGCAACCGTTCAACAAGACAACTGTAAGCCACATTGAGCTGCTAACTGATTAGCGCTGTGCAACGAATTGCCAGCAGAGCTCACTAATCGACGCTTATCTGAGTAATCAGTTTTGGCTTGGGTCCACCGGTATTTTTCGTCCATAATCAACTTGATTCTTTCAAAAATTGCGGAACACTTTGTCGGAGCAACCAATTTTTTTTCCCCCAATTTGCCGAAATGAGCAATTTACATGTCTTGGGGCAATAATTTGAACTTTTTCGACTTCGGAAAGCACAGTTCCCCTCTTGGCATATTATTTTAATACGCAAAAAAGTGTCAATTTTAATTATCAAAAATATTGGCACAGCCGAAAGCCACGCTAACCAAACACAGAATGAGTAATTAAATTGTGCGGCCATAGTTGTGCACCAAGCATAAAACGAAAAATAAGTCTAAATGGTAAATTTTGCATTGGTATTATTATTTTTGATTCTCTTTTTATCTCTTTTTTACCAAATGTTGCTCTCCCACCTCTGAGTACTCGAATGTAATAACTTGGTGCTGAGTATTCTACAAATAATGTTTAACTCAATAAGAAGGAAGACATTCAAATTTTTGTATCATACTACAAAAAATGAAAAAAAGGTTGAGCTAAATTCGAGTTTAAATAAATTGATTTAATTCCGACTTTCGGATTGATATTTTAAGTAAGAAAGTCTTGGAACAATCCCAGAATTCTTGTATCAATCCGAAAAGGCTCATTTCAAGTTCGTATTCTACTAGAAAATCAACTCCAAACATTTCGGAATTGGTAATTTCGTACTCAAGTCAATCCTTTCGCACTTAAAAAAACAAGAAAACCAGAGATCGACCTACTACTGACATCGTTTAGGTTAGATTTTCGTCTCGATATCTCAGAGTTTTTTTCTGTGTAAAGCCCTATACGGACCTGCGAAGTAACGTGAAGTTTCATACAAAATTTGTGGAAGAAGAAGCAGAAGTAATGATTCCTTCACCCTTTACTTCGAGCGCACACGGAGCTGAGAAGTACTGTTGTGCTTAACAGCACATGATTGGATCCTATGTTAACTATGTGGGCTTTATTTTACTTCAAGCAACTGAAGAAACATTGATGCAAACAATGTTACTTGACACCATCGGAAAACTGCTGAAATTAAATTGATGACGAAAAGGTAAATCTAATTTCGATTGTGTTGAAGATTTAATACAGTCGTAAATAGTCGTTTTTACAAGGGTTTGAATTACTTATAAAAAATAGTATGCCACTAGACTTATGTTCCATCTTGACGTAATATATGCCGAAGTAAGAAAAATTACTTACTTCGCAAGTCCGTATAGGGCTTTAGACGGGATTTACATGGTGAAGCAAACTTCATGAAATTTTCTTAGTAGGCGAGAGATTTAAATATATTTCTATACAATTCGTTTAATTGGTCCAAAAGAAATTCCCTTAATTTCTTGCCTACTAAGAAGAGTTTATGAAGTTTGCTTCATGGTATAAATCTCGACTAAGTATAGTTGTAGCAGTTCTTTTAATTTTGCACGGCGATGTGATAATTATAAAACGTTGGTGGCTAGCTAGCGAAAAGGCTCACCACCGGTGGTTAGGAAAATCACTAGTCTGCCAATTTTGCCCAATTTTGACGGTACTCCTGAAGGTCAATGCTTTCAGATGATGAAGAGAGTTTGTTTGCTTTATCTTTTTGTACTAAAGAAGGTTCGGGTACGGAAGTTCAACTTAAGGTTCAGCACGCGGACCGATTTTTAAAAGCATCAAAACCAAAATGTTGGTTTTAAACTTGATTCATATCTAATTGGATCATTTTTACATTTTAGTTATGAAGGACTCTGTTATCTGTAGCGGAAGACGTATACAATCTTCGAATTTATATGGCAATCAATTGTCGAATGGTCCACTAATTATGTCTTCAATCAAAATTTTTGTTGATAAACTTTCATCCTCTTCCACGGCTACTAAAAAAGCCTGATCATTGAAAAAGGATTGCTGAAGGTAAATGAAAGATAGGGACCTTCTATGCAATTCGGCGGGCTGTGTATCGTGCATTAGAGCCTTCTCGAAGAACAAAATTTGGCGAGCTCAAATATCATGTTTGAAACGAGTAAAAACTCGTAAGTAAAGACTTAATGAGGCACCCAACCATTTATTAAAATTTTTCGAGAATTAAAGTAACGTTTGAAAGCAAATAATGTTATATAACCTCTTTCAAATTAGAGTTGGTACGGTTTGATTTATGGTCTGTTTCAAGACCGCCGAATAACTGAAACGAATTGGTTCTAAGGGGTTCGGTTTGCAGTCTTGGTTTGAAATTCTCGCTTAGATTTATTTAGGGTGAAAAATAAAATATTT
Source organism: Lordiphosa mommai (assembly GCA_018904225.1). Classification (NCBI taxonomy): domain Eukaryota; kingdom Metazoa; phylum Arthropoda; class Insecta; order Diptera; family Drosophilidae; genus Lordiphosa; species Lordiphosa mommai. The sequence continues at coordinate 136,375 of JAEIFT010000388.1, read as the reverse complement.
TTGGGTGTCTTGACGTTTTAATATAAAGTGAATATAGCCTTCTTTGCCCAGGGTATGCTTTAGTCATTTCAAGCGTTTATTGAAAACGAACAATAACAACAACAACAACAACAACAGCAGCAGATAAAAAACCAACCAAAACCAATCGGACGGCATCGGTTAATAGTATTAAAACGCAGAGAGACTTGCGTTTACATTACCAACTTCCGTTCGCTGGAGGCGCCTAAGCAGAGTGTCGTTGATGCTGGTGCTGCTGCTGCCACAAAAAAAAAAAACTAAAAGAAATCAAAATTGAAAAAGAAACGTCGAACAACTACAAAACGCATCTTTCCCAATGAATTGGCAGTTGCGGCTGCGCCCTGTGGGCCTTTGCGGCCTTCTTCTTCTTCTTCTCCTCTATGCAGCAACGGCAATTAAATTGCTGGAAAACAGTGTGAAACCGTTAGTAAAAGTCTGTATTGATACATCTCTCTCTGTCGACTGACTCTCCCCCTTGGCTGACACATCAATCATCTATCTGGCTGGCAAAATATTTGCCAAACAAAATTAATTAGCCAAACGCCCGCTGTGTCAGCTGTTTTAGCTGGAGTTGCACTTGCAACTAGCAAATGTTGACCCATTTCGATGTGACCCAATTGCATGGCAAATTGCTGTCATTGTTTAATTAATCATCAAATTAGTTACTGTAACAACTTAATTCGACATGCAATGCGAAAACAACAATTGTGGGAAAATTGCATCAAAAAATCTAACTCATCTCACCTAGACACAGACAAAAATAACATTGAGCAATGCTTTTGGCGTTTAAATCAATTTTTCGTTGCCCAACCTTTATCCAATTATCATTTCAATCTGAAAATGATATGCAAAATGTTTTAAAAGCTGCCGCTGCTGTGTGGCAATTTGTATGGCAAAATGCATTTTTAATTATGCGGCGCATTGACTGGAAATATGCATTTCATGCCCCCCCGCCCCAAAAATAATACCAACTTTTGGTGTTTTCACCTGATAGAAATTTCTATTGTTGTTGTGAACAAGATATTTCAGTTTAACATTAGAGACCATGTCCATGTCGCTCTTTCAGTGCGTCCGCTGTCAGTTGATGAAAGACACAACAAATCGTAATCATCTTGTGCATAACTAAATCTGCCTGAGAAATCATCATTATCGTTTACTTCATCATTGGATTTCGGGCTTAGAATTTCTCTTTTTCCCCATTTTTTATGTTCGTCTTGGAAGTTTGGCAAATATTTGGCACGGCATTTCAACTACCTGCCCTCGGGCAATGTTTTCATGTTATTTTGGGAGATGCGACCGAGAAACACTTGAGCCATTAGTGGCGGCACAACAGCTCATGGGTAGATCACACCAAAAACTAAAACATGTTTTCAATTAATTTCATTTTGTGTTCCCAATCCTATTATTGTTTGTCTTCATTAGCCCAGCATAAGAAAGTGGGACCTATAGTTAAAGTTTATGAACCTTTGCTAAGTATAATAGCAAGTTTTGCCCAAGTACCAAGGTCAAGGATGTTATTTTTTGCTCAAAACTAGAAAATATCTTATATCCCATATTCCACAATTAGCCTTTCCAGCCCAAATCGTATTGGAATTGGATCGTTTGTAGATAACCTGTGAGTATAACAGTTTTTTTTTTTGGACTCGATATATCAAATATACATTTTTTTAATTTTCATACTATCGATTTCAATATTTTTAAAAATTACGACAAACCTATCACAGAATACAACAATTGTAATGTTAACGAGAAGGCAAAGCTAACTTCGACTGTGCCGAAGTTTTAATACACTTGAAAAACTTTACTCCAACAGATATTAAAAATTTTAAATCATTGATAATAAAAATTTGATACCATAAACAAAAACTTTTCTTAGTAAAACACATTTTCCGACCGATCGGTCCTATAGCAGCTATATGATATAGTCATCCGATTTTGAAAAATTTTTTCAAAAATTTGTAAAAGCATATAAAACTAATATCTACCAAGATTGGAGACGATACGATGGAAAACAAAAAGTTTTTCTCACTAGAACTTGTTTTTTGACCGACCGTTTCTATGGCAGCTATATGCTATAGTCATCCGATTTTGATACATTTTTTCCTGAATTGTGTGGAAGCATATAAAACTAACATATACCAAGATTGGTGACGCTACGATGGAAAACAAAAAAGTTTTTCTAACTAGAACTAGTTTTTAGACCGATCGTTCCTATGGCAGCTATATGATATAGTCATCCGATCCGGCCGGTTCCGACATATTAGTTGCGTGCAGTAAAAAGAAGACTCTGTGCAAAATTTCAGCTCGATAGCTTTAAAACTGAGAGACTAGTTCGCGTAGAAACAGACAGACGGACAGACGGACGGACGGACAAGCGGAAATGAACTCAGCTCGTCGTCCTGATCAAGAATATATATAGTTTATGGGGTCGGAAATGAATATTTCTATGCGTTACAAACTTCTGGGCAAAATTAATATACACTTTTCAAGTGTATAAAAAAGTTGCACATTTTCTCGTTAAAACTCATATCATTTCGATGAAATTTATCTATATTATTAGGAATGAGATAATAATTTCCACAGAAAATGTGAGATTACTAACGTGTAAAATAAAGAAGTAAGGGCGTTGAAATGAGGTGTCCTGACTCCAAAATATCCTGAACACTGAATATACATACTTATATGTCTCTTATATATTTCGTAAATATTGTATAATTCAGGGATGCAAACCGGTTCGGTTCTGTGGTTTACAGAGATTTTAAACCATCGGTTCGGTTCATAATATGTTTTTTGTAGCAATCCGAACAGCTGTTTTGGTTCGGTTTAGTGGTTCACGGTTAATATATAATTCTCGAATATTCGAAAACAAAACTTGCAATATTTTGCATTAATTTTAAAAATGGATTTCTTAGAAAGCATTTAAATAACTTTAATTCTTAATAAAATCGGGCATAAAATCCATTATTGCCTTGGGCATCAGATTTTATTAGAAATGTACTTATTATATAAAGACAGGTGTAAAGGGTCTGTCCATAACTTCAAGGATTGTCTTGACAAGCAAAAATGTATTAAATACAATAGTATTTCCAAAACGGGGATTTCAGTCCATCCTCTGAACAAGAAGAACGCGTACTAATCTCTTGATAATCGTTAAATAGAGAACTTGAAGGTAGTGCAAGGCTAAAGTTTGATAAATGAGAACACATTTCTACTACCTTAGAAAAATTTCTAAATTCACAAGAACAATATCGTCTTTGCATCATTAAACTTATCGATAAACTGAACCGAACCGTTTTTAAATGCGTTTCTCGGTTCGAATCAGCGTTTTTTGAAGAACACCGGTTCGGTTCTTGGTTCGGTATGCGAGCAGAGAAAAACGGTTCGGTGAGGTTTGGTTTGGATCGGTTTAGAACCGGTTTGCCTCTCTGGCATAATTCTAATCGTACGACTTTATAAGGAACTTTCAGATGAAGAAAATTATGCCAACTGAAACTGACTGATCAAAGCTAAGTACACTCAGAAAAAAAACCGAGAACTTTGTACTTAAATTAAGTACAAACGGTGTCAATAGTACGCCAAGTACGAAAATACTTGGTATAAGTACGATTTCTACAATACCGAAATACTGGATTTAAGACCGTTTCGGGATACATTAAGTACATTTTGACTGTTCCAATCCCAATTGGTTCAAAAAAATAACTCAACATAATGGGTTAATTCTCGGAATGGCTCAACCCTGTGTACCCGACTGTTTTTATATTTACGAGAAACTTCCCTAAAATGTGTGATAGAATTATAACCCCCACAGTAAGAGTGTAGTAGTTGTTGTGGTTTTTTCTAACGTTGCAGCGTCACTGAAGTCTTCTTTTCTCTGAAACATATAATAATTTATAAATTAATAATAGCTTACTTTACCTTTCCTTGTCTGGGAATCGAACTCGGGACTTCGGGACTGAAGCACAAGAACGGCTGCGTCTTAGCGCACTCGACCGCGTCGCGCTTGCGAGACTAGGCGCCAAATTACATACAAGTACGTTTGCTCCAGACTGCAAAACGAAACTCAAAGAGAGAAGCCAAGAGAGCCAATTTGCTTTTGCTCTCAGCTTGTGCGCGCTCTCACTCGACACCCATGAACGAATCATACTCATTTTAAGAACAAATCGGTATTCATTATATCCCCCTTCCCGTTTGAGTACTAAAAATTCTTGATTTAAGTATTTCGTACTTGATTTAAGAATTTTATTCTCATTTTAGGAACATTTTGGGTACATTTTAAACTTAAGACTGATTCGTACTTACTTTAAGTACAATCAAGTACGAATTATACTTGAAATTTTAAGTACGAAACGGTATAAATTCAATCCCGTTCGTTCTAGAACGCTGGCAGCCGTTTTTTTTGAGTGTAGATTTAATATTGACTATTTTACTTGACAAATAATGTAGTGACTTTACTTACTGCAAAAATCTCTACAGATTTTCATACCGGCATAGCGACATAATTCTGCCCTTCAAAAATCTAATTATTCCGCTAGAAATTATGTCATTTTTTCTAGACTAAACTATGTCTTTTTGATACCACATATTTCCGAGCGAAATAATGTGGTACTTTTCTAGTAAAATTATGTTAATTTTTTTGCCGGAATTATGTCGTCCACCTACAGATTTTTAGGATCCACCTGATAAATTCTATTATATAGATAGGTTGGTAAAGGCATTTCCAAAGAAATTATCTTTGACTTCTTGCTCTTTTTATACCCTTGCGAACAGCTGTTTTTTAGGTTTTTAGTACAAATTAGTAACCAACATCGAACATATATCGTTTAAAGTGGAACCTATAACGTTCAACGCTCTCATTGCAATCTAGTTAATATTTTTTTTGTGACCAAAGGTACAAAGAGTAGTATGCGAAGGTGCAAATGTACGTAACAGGTAAAAGGAAGAAATTCTGACTCTATAAAGCAGAGATTGGGTCTTTTGGCTTTTCTTTTCTAAGCCAGCTGTTATTTTGACGCCACTCGGATGCACAGGCAATTGAAAAAAAAAAAAAAAATAAAAAAAAAAAAAAAAAAAAAAAAAAAAAAAATAATAGACAGGCCGCTTAACTCGAGGCCTCGCGTATAAATTTTGTCTTCTTTTTCTGTTATTGTTTTTGTACTGTTCCCAAACTCAAATTTTATGCCCACCGCTGCCATTAAGTATATATATTCTTGATCAGTATCAACAGAATAGTCAAGAAAGAGCGGATAAGCTAAGCCCGTATCTATTCCCTAAGTTTTAGATCGATCAGATTGAAACTCCAGTGTATATTACAGTCAGACTTGACCAACTTTCTTACTTGTTGTATAACTAACGCATAAGATATTTTTGAATCATATGGGTACCTTTATACGTTATTAAGAAGTGGGTTAACTCTACACGATTAGTTGTAGTAGCTTTCTTAGCAATCAGCTTGGCTGAGGGCTTGCCAATCGGTTTCATTTAACAAAATTACCAAATGTTGCCTCTACGTGCCTTTCTGCTTGCGGGCAATTTACATATTTAGGCGTGCAGCAGCAAAGGCAAATGTGACCGCATTTCGGAAAATGCATTTTTCATAATGTCTGGGTGCAGCCGAAGCAGTCGGCATAGATTTCCATTCTGAGTCAGAGACCAACGCACAGATGTTGACGACGACGACGACGACAATTTTAGAGATGCGCAAGTGGGGGGAAACGATGTGTTATCTGCCATAATAAACAATAAGCAACGGCGACGGAAATAAACCCCAAAATTCTATTTTTTTTCGCTTGCAGTACAAAATCTCACACACACACCCGCAAATGAGCAAATGAGCTAATGGCAAAGTCTTGAATTTGTATATCGCGGGCGTCTGATAAGAAAGAAGGCGAGTTTTTCTCGCTGCTAAAAAAAAGCAACATTTGGAGGCAAAACAATGGCTACACAACGGCCGCGTAATTAAGCCAAAGTGAATGAAAAAGCGGAAAAAAAACGAAACGAAACGAATTTGTTTCAAAAGTGTTTCATGTGCTGTCCCAGGCTGTCTGCATTTTGTATCCATGAGATATAGACCACAGTGCGCGCGTGTGTATGCGGAAATGGGAATTTGTGTTTGTATATGTGTGTCAAGAAGGTTCAAGTGAAACGAATTATTTGCAACAACTAGATCAAAATGGACGTGAGCAGCCCACAGCTTAATAGCAGCGTGGACAGCGGCATTGCCGTGCTGGATGTGGACACGCACACCCTCAAGCTAAGGCAACGTCTCCAGCAATGCCAACGCATCCTACAGGTGCTGCAGCGAGATCAGGTCACCTACCAGCTGCTGCGCGACAGATTGAGGTAAGTTCAAATTCCCAGAACGGAAGTTTTATTGCCCCACCATTTGCTACATTAGAGTGCGCGCACACACTCACGCATTGTTGCATGTCTCTGTGTCTGGGGTTGCATCTTGAAGATGTTTTTGTGATTTTCAATTTATGTAAACTTGCTTAAAGTTAATTGCCAGCAATGACAAAATCCCCTTGGCGGAATCTTTAGAGTTTTTCTGAGAATAATTTTGTGTTTTTTTTTTTTTGATGGCAAGAGAAACTTTTTATACCCTTGGCTTAGGGTATGCCTATAATATCTTAGTGTTTGTATCTTACACGCAAAAAAGAAAACATGAATTTATTACTTAAACCAGGGCTGCAAACTGGTTTTGAACCGAACCTATTCGAACCCGAAATTCCAGTTTTGTGAAACAAATAGTTGAACCTGTTCCGAACCAAAACTTTCGGTTCGGTTCAGCAAAAGTTACAAGTCTGAGTTATCAGTTTTTTTTTTCTGATTAAAGGAGAAGAATAGACCAACACTTACTCAAAAAATATATTTAGAATAATTCTTAATTGAAAATAAATAATTTCGTATGTTCAAATAAACTAAAATACGAAAAGTTCGAAATATTTTAAGCAAATAAATTTTCTTTTCTATAAAAATTTGATAAAACTTGGGACGATCCACGGTTCGAATCCAAACCTTACACAGAGAAAAATTGATATAAAATGGCAGTCATTTCCACATTTTTTCATATCAATTTCCGAATGGTAACTTAGATAAAAATACAATACGATCTTTAAAAAAATTTGTCTGGGGGATCGAACTCGAGACCTTCGTGACGTCTCAACGCAGTCAACCAAGGCACACATTTATGGAATAGATGTCTAAGAAACTATTTACATTAAGTATGAAAAAATTGATATTTTTTAAAGATCATTTTAACCAGCAAAGATTAAATTGATCTTGAGCTTTTTTTTCTCTGTGTGGCACAAAAACCTTGTTCGACCTATCGGTCCTATGGTAGCTATAGGATATAGTCACCCCATGTGATTTCCTACCGATATATTCGGGATTATCACGGGATTTCCGAGTTCCGAAAACTTTGATGACTTTTTGATTTAAATAAAAGCGTCCTTATACTAAGCATTTATTAGTTGGATATGCCTTCCCATAATTTTACCAAGTTTAATCAAAATCTGACGCCCATAAAAAAAGAGCTGCCATAGAACCGATCAGTCAAGTACAAGTTTTTTTATTTAAAGTATTGTTTACGTTTACCGCGTAGAGAAAATGATAAGTTCGTGAGATGTATGTAACAGGCAGAGGGAAGCACCCGACCAAAAGTTATATCGATCAAAGTAATATAAAGTCGGTCATGGGCTGTGTGGTGTTTTAAGAACTTTAGACTTAATTTTATCATTTAAAACATGACATAAAAACGGTCTAAAATCAAATATTTCCGAATTAAAAATTTGTTATTAAAGTAAGAATTTTGTACTTTGAATCCAGAGCTGACAAACCCAAATCATTTTTTCGAAGGTTCGGTTCGCTAGTTCGAACCAAAATTTACCAATGATTAAGGTTTAGGAATTAAAGGTTCAAGGATTTGGTTCGAACCTTTGTTCGCCCGAAGTTTTTCCAAATTTGTAAAGAAGATTAATTTAATTGTTAAAAAATACAAAAAATTACAAATTTTCTGAATTTTTTGTTTACTCGAACATACGAGTTCAATTAATTTCAATTAAATTTTTTAAGTAATATTTCTTTGAGCGATTTTTGGTCTATACTACTTTTCTTATTAATAATATGCCCGCTTAACTAAGACGGGATTTACATGATAACAAACTTCGAGTTTTCTTAGTAGGCGAGAGATTTATATGTTTAGGTTTCGAAGGTCTGAAAGATTTCCTTTAAATTCCGCCTACTAAAAAACTTCATGGTGCTCAGGTAAATCCGACTAAGACTTGTAACTTTTTTTGAACCGAACCGATAGTTTTGGTTCCGGAAAAGGTTCACCTATTTTTTCAAAAGAGGTTCGGTTCACAGGAATAGAATATTCGGAATTCTGGGTTCAAACCGGTTCAGTTCGAAACCGGCTTGCAGTCCTACTTGAATCAATTATAGTCGTACCTAACGTACTATTGATTCAAGAGAAAATTCTTGATTTATTTCTGAGTGAATGTATGAACAAAATATCAAATTTTAACGATCAATTATACACTCCGAGCCATTTGAATAGCACAAGATATATTTTGTTAGTTAGAAGTAACCTACGTAAATTGTAAACTGTTGAAAATACTAGGTAATCTGATAGTAGTCTTAAGAACCATGTCTTATCTTCTAGATAACTGCTATGCGTCACATTAACTAGCAATTTACTTTGTAATTTTTGTATTTGCAAGTTAATATGACAAATAGAGCTCTATCTAGAAGATGACAAACTTTCCATTATAAGATATGGTTCCCGGGCTGTAAAGGCAGTTAATGAAATGGCTCGTTTTGGTTTGCAAATCATGAAAATAATACGAGGGAGTTTGACAAGTTTGGTTTAAGCCAGGCCTGGCTACGGCATAGCCACCAGTAGCCAAGCGCATACACAGAGAAAAAAAAGCTCAAGATCAATTTAATCTTTGCTGGTTAAAATGATCTTTTAAAAATATCAATTTTTTCATACTTAATATAAATGTGTGCCTTGGCTGACTGCGTTGAGACGTCAGGCAAGGTCTCGAGTTCAATCCCCAGACAAGTCAATTTTTTTTTTTTATTTTTTTTAGAAAAGATCTTTTTGATATTTTTATCATATCAAGTTAATCTTTGTCATATCGGAGTAAAATTGATATGAAAAAATGTGGAAATGACTGCCATTCCATATCAATTTTTTTCTCTGTGTACTTTTTTTTCACACAGACTTGAGTCGATATCATGGCTGTGTGTGTATCGGTGAGCACAGGAAACTTGATTTTGTCACTACAGCACTCACCAACACAACCACATTTTTGTGTCCTCTCTTACGCTGCCGTAAGCAAGCACAATGCTCAATCATTTTGAAGCTAGCCCTTAAAATATAAAAATTAATATTTTTCTCTTCGAATTTTAAAAAGATTTGACCAATTTTAATATTAGAAAATTATTAAATTTGTTAAGATTGTGAAATGATGGTTCCTGCTTTCATCGAAGTGTAAGTCGGGATTTACACGATGAAGCAAACTTCATGAAGTTTCTCTAAAAGCTTTTGTTTTTGGGAAAGCTTTCCCCTCTACACCTCTTTCCTACAAGCTAGAGCTTTTAAGAAAACTGCATGAAGTTTGCTTCATCGTGTAAATCCCGACTAAGAGAAGTTTTAGAATGGATCTTAAAGTCGTTTCTTATGTCAAAAACCAAATTTAGTGTTAATTGGAATGATTAGAACCTAAGCAAACTGGTTTTACGACTTTCGATGCCGAATTAATTATTAATTTAATATTTATTTAAACTTAAAAAATTCTCTAGAATTCTTTCAAAATTTTCGTAAACAAAGTGTAACCCATAGTCTTCCAGTAACTAGAATTCCCAGCTACATCAGTCTACATTTGTTTCACCTTCATGTTTTATGTCTTTTCAATAAGCTAAACCGCTATCTTATCAAAAAATTCCTAATTAATTTGATTAATGCCAATTAATTGCTAGGAAAATGGTGGCAAACATATGAAATCAAACACCAAGCTAAGCAGGGCCAATGGCAGGGGCCAATCAGTTTTCAAATGCCATCGATTTTAGCCATGTGACAGCGAAAAATTAGACTAATGCCCAGACAGGGGAGAAGGACGGTCTCGGTCTCGGTCTTTTCTCTTTTATCTTGTCTGGAAATGCGATTTACTTTTTTTTTTACGCTTGTTATGGTGATGGGCACCTCTAGGTCTGGTTGCATGACAAAACGGCCAACAGTTCCATTTTGGTTACTCGCACGCAACGCACACATAAATTCCCCCCCAAAATTGAGTGATAAATAATATTTTTACTAAAAAAAGTTAAATTAACTCGTATTGCCCCTTGTCTTGACACTCTCTTAATAATAATATGTGATATAACCTCGGAAATTGTCTTGACACTTATCTGTGAAATTTTTTTCGTACATAAGAGTATATACACCAAATTATCATTGTATGCGAGTGGAGAGCTCTTATCAAATTAACGACGCGTATATAAAGTCGCTAAAACCGAATACCTGACTTTTTATTTAATGAAAAATGAACAAACAAAATACAATTTAATAATACCCCCATATCTTACCTACTTATATACAAAACCAAATAATAATAAAAAAAAAAAAAAAAAAAACTATACAAAAATAAACAGCGAAAAACTGCAGAGACCTGTCGCAGTCGCAATCGTCGCAGTCTCAGCTTTTTGCTCCATTCGTTAACTTTGTTAAGATCGTTCAGTCAGCCGCTTGCAAGCGGTGGGGCTACGTGTGAGAAGTCAACCCTATTTTTGGGGGGCCCTTTTTTTTTTGAGCCGCGTGATCTTAATCAGTTGGTCCGGTGTACGTGTGTGTGTGTCATCGAAAATTATGGTTTTTATTCGTGCCCAAGCAGCAGCTTAATTAGCCAGCAATCGTGAGGAAAACACCCACAAACAAAAAAAATACATAAATATTCCCAAAGTGATTGATAATAAAACAAAATTTTGCATAATTGCCAAAAAAAAAAAAAAAAAAAAAAAAAAAAAAAAAAAAAAAAAAAAAAAAAAAACAACATTTTTTTCTGTTAGGTAATTATCAATTGGAGGTTTCTCCCGTGAAGTTCATTTACTAACACCTAAGCATCTTGTCTAGACAAGTGATTTGCACAAATCTTAAGTGTATTTTGCATTGAAGCACACAACCACAAAATTGCTTAAAATTAATCAAGTGTTATGCAATCCCCCAATAACAGAGATAAATCTTTCATTGGAATCAACTAAAAACGCGCCATTTCAATTGAACCGCAAAATCGACCAGAAATGTTTGATAACAAATGCAAGCCACAAAAAACTAATTTTAATCGCATTGGTGAAGGAGAAAAAAATATATACAAAGAAACACTTCACAATATATACTAAAAACGTGATTGCAGGTGATTAAAAACTAATACCAAAAGCTTTCCAGCAAAACACGAACAAGCAAAATGACCTGATTAAAACATGAAATGCGTTTGAAGCACAACTGATTGGGCCTAAGTAGATATCAATTTCTATATTTAAGTTGAAATCGGGGATGCAAACCGCTCGGAAATAAGGAGTGGTTCGGTTCTGGTAAATACCGAACCAATTGTTTCGGTTCGATTCATAATATGATAGCAATTTTGTAGAAATTTGTACCGCGATGTTGGTTCGGTTCACTGGTTCACGGTTAATATATTATCAAGCCTAATTTCGTTTTCAAATTTCTGAACTTTAGAAAACGAAACTAACGACATTTGGTATTTATTGTACACTTGTAAAGTGTATATTCATTTTTCCCAGAAGTTTCTTATATATATATATATTTCTTGCTGTACGACGAGCTGAGTTCAATTCCTTCCGTCTGTCTGTACGCGAACAAGTCCCTCAGTTTTAAAGCTTTCGAGCTAAACTTTTGTTCAGAGTCTTCTTTTTACTGCACGCAATCAATATGTCGGAACCGACCGGATCGGATTACTATATATATCATACAGCTGCCATAGGAACGGTCAAAAAAATAGTTCTACTTAGAAAAACTTTTTTGTTTTCAGCAATCGTGGTATATATTAGTTTTATGTGCTTCGGATGACTATATCATATATCTGTCATAGAAACGGTCGGTCAAAAAACTAGTTTTAGCTGACCGTCAAACGATATCTTTATGTTAACTCATAGTAGTTGGCGGTCCATCGAGGAATATTATTTCAAAATTTTTGGGCAGTATGGAAATATATTTTATATCAGGCTGCAAACCGGTTTTGAACCGAACCGGTTGGAACCCGGAATTCTGACCTTTCCTTTACTGTGAAACGAACCTTTAACCGAACCTCTTTTGAAAAAATAGCTGAACCTGAACCCATTCCGAATCAAAACTTTCGGTTCGGTTTAAAAAAAGTTACAAGTCTTAGTTAAGCGAGTATTTTATTGCTTGAAGAAGAAGTATAGATCAAAAAATTTCTCGAAATTTTAGAAATATAAAATTTAATTGAAATTAATTGAACTCGTATGTTTGAGTAAACAAAAATTCAGAAAATCTGTAAATTTTTTGTACATTTTTAACAATTGAATTACTCTTCTTTACAAATTTTGGAAAAACTTCGGATGAACCAATGTTCAAACCAAAATTTTAACACAAAAACCTTGAACCTTTAATTTCTGAACCTTAATCATTGGTAAATTTTGGTTCGGACCGCCGAAAAAATTATTTGGGTTTGCAGCCCTGTTTTATATGCGAATACGTCGTCTTCTTTTAACAATTTTAGCCATATTTCAAAACGCTTCTTAGTCACGCTTAACAGCTGCATTAAACGTCTGATCAAATAATCAGATGTTGTTATCATGGTATAGGGGCCGTAAGAGATATCTACTCGACGCACAAAAATATATGCAACTGTTATCGATCATAAAGTCAACCAATAACTCGTCACTTGTTGAATCACCTTGAAACGTGCAGCTAAAAATGAAAATAAACTTCAGCTTTTACTATCTGAGCACCTCATATGGGAAACTCATATGAGAAGTCAGACAACTGAAAATTTAGCTTTACTTTTCAACATAATATACTTCTTTTGTAGTAAGATAATAGTCACAGAGGTCTAATTCCAAAGAAAATGGTGGGTGTAGCTCATTTCTTACAATTTTGATATGGCAACTATACACTTGAGTGTCGGCGCCTGTTCTAAGGGAAAATATTTTTTTGTTCAAATTCTCAATCGGAATTTGGAAAAATTATAATGAATATGGGATACACTTTTGATTCTACGAGTCCAAAAATTTATTAGTTGAAGGTAGTTCAAGTTATTGCAATTTTCCCATTTTTCCCAACGCCCCCCGAAATTTGCAAAAAAAAAAAAAACCATATCTTCCACAATTTTGTAGATATATACTTCGGACCTTCTAGACATATATAGTTAACATCATTACTGATCGATCTACCATACATTATATACCGATTAGACGAACGATAGTCGAGTTATAAGCAAATCAAATAAATACGCTGGGCAGCACTTAAAAAAGTTATATACAAACTGTGAAAGGTACAGTCCGTCTCGCTCTAACCACCGTATTTACAGAGTATATTACAGCGAACTTGATCGACTTTCTTTCTTGTTTTTTTTCTGGATAAAAGAAAAATGGTATACCTAACTTATTTACCTTAAAAATGACTAAATCAAAAATGAACTTGAATGAAACTTTTGATAAGAACTGCGACCACAGTTAGATTACTTATGGCTAGACGAAGGAAGTGGAACTACAACAACAAAGATATGAATAGTATGGAAGTTTTTTTTTTTTTTTTGATTTCTGGTTGGTAATCTACTAGAGTTATGTGGGCCAGCGCAGCTACCGATTCGCATAATTTAGTTGAACGTGGTCGATAGCAGACTACTTACTCTTACTTTATTCAAAATTGGAATTTCGAATTGTATAAGGGTTTGGGGGATTTGTGGTTGTTGTGCTTCTTCAATGAAATACAAAGTAAATCCGTCTGCAAATTGAAATTCACAATGCCAAACTCAACTTCGCAGTGGTGTAAGCGGTTAAGCCTTATGGAGCTTCCATTTATACGCGGGGTGGCAGCCTCTTCCTGGGTCTGACTAGTGTCTTTGGTCTCATCGGTGGCGCCTACTTGCTGCAATATGGCGCCCAACAGTTGCTGGGGTAAGTATTGTTGTTGTTGTTGTTGTTGTTCTGATAATCGAGTTGTAGTACGTGAGCTGATTGAGCTTCGTGGTACACGTGCAGCCAGTTTTTGCAGATAGAAATTAAGAGTGGAAACAGACAGATGGAAAATATTTGCAGTTTCATTTCTATTACGTGTTTATCATCGTTTCGCCTTGCGTGTGGGAAAAAAAAAGTGAGCAAAACTTTGGAGAGTATTTGAAAAATTTCACATAAAACAAGATTTGACATAATTGTAGCCCGGGTTTTAAGCCCGAACAATTGCGCCTTAATTAAGGCTTGCGTAACCCAAAGTGGTCAGCAGGTGCTGCTGCTGCTGCTGCTATTGATATATTACCGTTAAATTTCATAACAATGCCAAAAACTGTGCAAAAAGACAGAACGAACAAAAAAGAGACGAAAATGGGAATGACAAACGGAAATTGTCACCTAACAAAAAGGGCAGGCCATTCCACCTTAGCCAAAATGTCACGTATTGCCAATAACAATTAGTCGGCCAACTGTTTCTTCTATCAAACAACTTAATTAGCGTTTTTGTTATTATCAATATTATTATTATTGTGGCATAGAAATATGGCACACCAATTGTTTAATCAGACACAGATCGCGAGCTCATTTTGCCCGGAATTGAAACAGAAAACTGCCCGCAAATGTGGAAAGTCTGTTAAATGCCATTAACGCCTGTCAACGTCGTCATCTTCATATGACACAGTGTTTATTCGGTTTAATGTTCGCACAAAGAGAGAGAAACAAAACTGGTTAGATTTCATGTCAAATTTGTGGCAAGTGAAAAGCCACAAAAATGTTTAGCATTTGCGGTTGAAAGTGGATTATTGGCAAGACACAGCCAAAAGCTGGTTATGGTGGAGAAATGTGTGTGTGTGTGTGTGCAAGCAAAATATCTTAACACAGTTCCAACAAAATCAGCCAAACCAAATGTGGAAATTACAACGTAACTAAATTTTCAAAACAAGGATGTAAATCGCACGGGGTTTAAAGTCTGATTTGAATCACTGTTTGAATTTAATAAAATACAAAAAAAAAATAAGGTAACATGTTTTAAATACCTTTGCAGTCTTCGAAAGGCGCTACCATTGATAACAAAAAATTTTTCTCACTAGAATTAGTTTTTAGACCGATCGTTCCTATGACAGCTATACGCTATTGCTCAGTGTGGAAGCATATAAAACTATATATAATGATTGGGACGCTACGAGAAAACAAAAAGTTTTTCTCACTAGAACTAGTTTTTTGACCGACCGTTTATATGGCGCTATATGTATAGTCATCCGATTTTGATAAATTTTTTCAGAATTGTGTGGAAGCATATAAAACTGATATATACCACGATTTGTGACGCTACGATGAAAAACAAAAAAGTTTTTCTCACTAGAACTAGTTCTTGGACCGACCGTTTATATGGCAGCTATATGCTATAGTCATCCGATTTTGATAAATTTTTTCAATATTGTGTGGAAGCATATAAAGCTTATATTTACCACGATTGGTGACGCTAGGATGGAAAACAAAAAAGTTTTTCTCATTAGAACTAGTTTTTAGACCGATCGTTCCTATGGCAGCTATATGATATAGTCATCCGATCCGGCCGATTCCGACAAATGTGCAGCGTATTTGTATTTAAAGGCATTTTGCAAAGTTTGGTCAAGATAGCTTTAAAACTAAGGGAGGAGATAGCATAGAAACAGACGGACAGACGGACGGACGGACGGACGGACAGACGGACGGACAGACGGACAAACGGAAATGAACTCAGCTCGTCATGCTGATCAAGAATGTATATACTTTATGTGGTCGGAAATGCTTCCTTCACTGCGTTACAAACATCGTGACAATTTTAATATACCCTCTGCAAGGGTATAAAAACATTATTCCCAAATCACTCGTCAGTATTCACTAAAGTTTGTTGTTGAAACTTCTAAGAAACAATTCCAAAATTTAGATTTTATTTTAAAAATTTTCGGAAGATTTGGTCCTATTATACAGTCTTTGATCCGGTTCGGATTTTAGAACTATTAAACCACAGATTTTGGTTCAAACTTGGTTCTGCGAAATAATAGATTATAGAATAGCAGAAAACTGGGAAATTTTAACATTGTGGCAAACTTTTTTATATGACAAACGAAGGATCAAAAGTGCCGAAGCAGCTTATTCTTCGATATGCAATGGTCACCTATATACTCTATGATATGGTTCTACTTAAAGGAAATTAAATAAATTTAAAAATATTTTTCTTCGAGGTAGTTGGTTTTACGCCATCAAACTTACTTCTTATAATGAACCGAACCGTTTTCTCTGAGGTATTCGGTTCGGTTCAGCATTTTTAAATTACATTTAATTATGTATTTTTACATCTTCGTAATTTTCAAGTTGAAAATGTAATATTTTTATTTGCAATCTAAAATTATTATGTTGGCCGAACAAAAATCTAATTTGCTCAAGACAATACAGAAAAAATAGCTAATAGTTTACGATATATTAAGTGCTTAAAACCAATAATATGCTGAAACCTTAAGGTCGGCTCAAACCACATCAAACCCATATATTCAAAGATAATGCTGTATGTTTGGTAGAAGTGTAAGAGAATGGAATCATCAATTCGGATGTGTTATGTCGTAAGCTATCCGAATTGGAGAAAAATTCAAGAGAAGCTTACCGTATTAGCTAACCACTTGGTTGTGACTTCAATCATGACAATGCTCGACCTTATTCTTCTTTGTTCACTTGTCAAAAATGATGTAAACCCAATTGGGAAGTGTTGGTACATCTACCGTACTAGGTGGGTCGAAAAGTAAACTCCTTGATCGCCAAAGTGCGCTGATATAGCAAAAAAAAAAAAATTATGGTCCCTTATAGTCCATTCATATTTGGGCGGACATGTCAAATTTAAGCGCGAGGCCAGCCCTTAGTTTTGGTTTGACAGCTGATTGTTGTTGACGCGTTTGGCATCATATTGGGTATATAAAAAAAAAAATCGATTTTCGTTCTTATATAAAAAATAATTTTTTGAGAGGCTTTTGAGGTCGATTGGACACTGTTGATGAAACCCTGGATCCACTTATAACACACCAGAAAACAGAATGAGTGCCCGGCAATGGACTGAAGCCGACACAAGTGCTGCGAAGCGGCCGAGGGAGACTCAATGGGTAGAAAAGGCATATTCTTCGTGGAGTGCCTCGAAAAATGAAAAAACCATCAAAAGCGAGTATTACTGCGCATTATTGAAGCGCAATATTGAAGAATTCGCTGCGCAACGGTTTCACATAAAGCGGTTAAAAATTTTGTTTTTCCAAGACAATGCGACGATACACAAGAGCATCCACATGGCATATAAATTTTGGGATATCGCCACGGCTGGCTTGCAATCAGAGTTGAAGAAGTGTCCAGATCCCCGACTCCCAGATACCAGACGCCGGATCCCGAGCCATATGAACGATTCCAGATCCCTGATTTCTGGTCCGAGATCCCTAATCCCAGATCCTCATCCTTGATCCCAGATCCTCATCCCAAATCCCAGTTGCTCCATCCCTGCTCCTCCTAGATCCTCACATTCCTGATCCCTAATCCCAGACCCCGGGATCCCAAATCCCTCTTCCGGGACATCCCAGACCCCTGATCCCCCATCCCAGATCACTGATCCCTGATCCGAGACCCCCAATCCCGATCCCCCATCCCAGATCCCTTATCCCTATTCCTTGATCCCAGATCCCCTATCCCAGTTGCCCCATCCCTGATCACTTGGTCCCTGATCCCAAGTCCCTGATCCCACATCTCTGATCCCTAATCTCAGATTCCCGATCTCAGACTCGTGAGCCCAGTCCCTGATCCCAGATCTGTGAGCCTCCAGATCCCCATCCCTGATCCCAGATCCCTAATCTTTGAGCCCAGATCCCCATCTCGATCCTAGACTCTTCGATCTCAGATCTGTGTTAGCAGATCCCTGATCCCAGATCTGTGAGCCCAGATCCCCCATCTCTGATCCCAGACCCTGATCCCCCATCCCCGAATCCCAGATCCCTCATCCTATTCCTTGATCCCAGATCCCTGATCCCCTATCCCAAATCCCAGTTGCTCCTGTCCCTGATCCCTGGTCCCAAATCCCCATCCCTGATCCCAGACCTCGATCCCCCATTCCAAATCCCTAATCACAGATCCCTGATCCCAATCACAGATCCCTGATCCCAAATCCCTGATCCGAGATCCCAGATTCCTCTGCTAAGCAACTACTACTACCAAATTTAATTGAAATGGCACAGTTGGCCAGGCGATTACTTGCGCTCCAACATTGCTTTTCCAGATTGGTCAAGTGGCTATGGTCATAGCTATGGCAAGTAGCCATTTATTGGCCATGCAATTGCTTGGTGTATACCATTGAGCACATGCAATATGCGTTATTCGTTATGTTATGCGTTACGCGTTATGCGTTATTTCCAAATTGAATTTTACCCTTACTATAAAATGATTTTATTAAATCATCGTACTGAAATTAAAGATGTTTCCACATAAAAACAATTTTTCATTCCCATCCTCCTTTCACCCCACCTAGTATATCCCCGAACTTGCACCTTCAGATTATCATTTGTTTCGATCTCTTCAAAATTCTTAAAATGGTTAGACATTCCATTTTTAATGAGGCTGCAAAAAAGACGGTCCGATTTTTAATGATAAGGGACAAGAAGTTCTGCAAGAGCTGAATCTCTGCAGCTGCTCAAAAGAAGGTCCACAAAAACGGCTAATACATAATCGATAAATGATCATTCTGTATATAATAAAAACACCGTTAAAGTGGTAAATGGTAAATTTACCAAACACGAGCTACCTATATAGTAAGTATTTTAATACCATGCTTCGATTTTTACACTATACAATTTTACGACTCATTTTAATGAACATAATCCAGGGCATGGGAAATGTGGTAATTTTTTTTTCTCAAGAGTTTTGTTGTTTTTACGAGGGACTAGTGAATACTCCGTGAAGTTACTTTTCATTGATCAGAAACCTAAGCGGCAGTTACGGGAATTTCTAACTTAATTTGAACAAAATTCAAATTAAATTCAAAAAGTATATAAAGTTGCTGCTGCTGCTTACAATTAAGCGTAGCCTGCTTTTGGGCGGTGTTAATAAAGTAAGCAAAATTTCAATTGTTTTTTATATCAAAAAGTTGCTTCAGTTGCATATTTATTATAACCTTATCACATTTAAATTCAATGAAATTGTCTGTTTAGATTTTATTTATAATAAATACATATTTTTTGTATGAATAAAAGTCTTTGTCTTTTCAACTAATTTACAGAGGTGTGAAATATTTGTTTAAAACTCAAGGAACCTTTACAAACTCAGACAAACAAAATATTTATAAATTGCGGCGCCAAAAAAATCGCCATAAATAGCCACTAAAGGGGCATCATCATTAACTCAAATTAATCAATTGGCAAAAAAAAAAAAAAAAAAACACTTTTAAATTATGCATAAATTTAAAACAACTTAATTCCTGTGTTGAAAACAAGTTTAACGGAATGTTTCTCACAATTTGCATAGGGGAAAATTGATGAGGTCCAGCTGACAGATAGCCAAACAGTTTCATTCTCAGAAATATGTGCAAAAAAAATATATTTGGCTAGACAAATTGTTAACTATGTGTGTGTGTGTGTGTGTGTGGCAAACATGTTTTCCTGCTTGACTAGATGAGCGCAGAGAGAGAGAGAGAGTCTGTCTTGCAGCAGGACAGTTAAGGCTTACGTCATCAACCAGTTTGTTGCCCGTCTGTCTGGCTTTCAGCTGGTTTCTCTCTCTTTTTCTCTCTCTGTGAAAAAACCGGCATGAATCTCAGCTGTTGACCGCGTACGCTCAAAGCCATTTGCGCACACAACAAACGCAAACCTTGTCCGAGAAAGTTGTCAGTGTCGGAGACTCGCAAAAACTTTAATTTCGTGCCATGCCAAATTCAAATCACAGCAAGCAGCGCGGGAGTAAAAAACAACAACAACAGTTAATCAACCGAATAAAATATCAAAAATTAAACTAAAAAAAAAACAAAACACACACAAAATGTTGTTTGCTTCCGTGCTGATCTGCCAAATGGAGAAAATGCTCTGCTTGCCCATCAGTTTTGCGGTCTTTGCATTTCTGTTTATGGTCTGCACCATGGAGGTGGTCTTACTCAAGTTAACCACCAGTGATCCCATATTCGGACGTCAACCCAACACGGAGGATTATTGGGGAGATGATGGAAATAATGAGGAGGGGGACGATATCTACTATGAGAATGTGGATAACAATTATGAGTACTGGGCACGCAGACGCATGAGATTACGCCAGCGACAGCAGCAACTTTAAAGAGGCCGCAGCAGTAAAGCAGCAGCAGATGTTTGGACTGAGTTTTTAATTGTTAAATTTAGCTATGGAAATTACTTTATTTATATACATATATTATTTTACTGTGCATTTAATTACGTAGAAAGTGTAAAAAATTTCGCCTTTTGGCCCAACAATTATTTGTTGTTTGTTTGTTTGACTTGTAAGCGATTGCGAAATTATTTGCCATTTCATTGGCATAACTTAAAAGCAAATTTTTGATGCGATTGAGATTTTGTGCACGTTGTAGTCGAGTCTGTCAAAGATATATTGTGAGTACACAGAAAGAAAAAGTGAAAAAAATTTGAATAAATAAGTATAATCTATCATATATGTAAATGGACCGCCTCTTCTAAGAAACAATGGGAGCTTAACGATATATAGTCAGCCGAATTTGAACAGAATTTTTAAAATCTAAATGGAAGCAGATAATTTTAACAACTGTAGAGTTAGGGGATATGCTTACATAAAAAACATGACATTTTTTTCAAACAAATTTATAACCATGTGTTCTAGAAATTGCTTTCGACCCAAAATCGACCCAACTCGTATGGGAATTCGGTCGTTTATGGGTCGAAAGCGATTTGCAGAACACATAGGATAATCTTTGGTTAGATTACCGAACTAATGCAATAATCATTCGATCCAGTTTCAGCTGATTTCCAGAAGCAGTGTACAATGTACATATATCCGACGCCTATGGGCCAAGTTTAGTTGAGATAATTTTAAAATGGAACTAGATAAACGGGCAGCTTATCCATTCTATCAACAAAGAGCAGTTTACTCATAGATTCTAATTTGCAACTTTAGGCTGGCATTACATTGCCTCAGTGTGTGTCATTTTGAGTCATATTCCCGCCATTTTCAAGGCAAGGCATTTTATAAACCCAGCCCACCCAGCACACTATTAAAGGTGTGCCCCTAAGGGCGTCTCTATTTGATCGAGTCAAATAATCCACCACAGCGGAAAGCGAAAACGTAATCTAGGCACAATTATGAGGAAAATTGCTCAAAAAACCATGGATCTAAACACAGAGCAAGAGTATTAGAGAGAAAGATTCAGACGCCTCTCAATTTGTGGCGAGGTTAAGAGATATTACGCATGTAGATATTGTGTTTTAAAGAATGGAGAAAATGATTTGAAGGAAGTTGGCCCAGTAAATAGTTCTATTTGGCCGGCCCTGATGTAGATACTTTTGAAATGCTGTCAGCGAGTTCAAAATGTTGCTAAGGTAACGCATATAGGAGACACGGTGGTTAGAGCGAGACGGACTGTACTCAGAGAGCGACAATAACAAAGAACAGCTGATTAATTGCTCTGTTAAATTGTGCCCACCGAGCAATCGTTCTCTCTAATAATAATGCTCTGTGATTTCGTGTGCATAGTGCATTAGAGAAGTTGCCATAAATCAAAACACAGGTGTTCGAGTAGTATGACCAGCCCCAAGTTAACTGAAAAATACCACAAAATTCAATTTTCGGCGTAATTTACTATTCAATGTGGTCACACTGTGTTTTTGCAATCCACAAAATTAATATTTGGCAAATTCCTTCAAGGAATATTCAAACTCCCTCAGTAACAAGCTTAAGAACGAATGCAAATTTTTCTATAGTGATCGTACAGCTGTATTTTAACTTTTCTGGCTTTTCATATCAGTTTTTCATAGTCTAAGGCTGGGTTCACACTGTTCGACGCATGAAACATGACAATCTAGTAGGCCCTTATGTTGAATTAGTTTTACAAAGATGTAGCTTAATGGACAAACGTGTAAGAATTTTTAAAGGAACAAAAAAGAGCAAAATAAAGAAAAGAAGGAAAAAAAAAAAGAAAAAAAAAAAAAAAAAAAAAAGAAGGGGAGGGAAAAATTTTTTTAAAATAAAATAGATATAAAAGATGGAAACATTTTGAAAATCGAAGCGTAGAGGTTTGAACAAGAAAAAAGGTAACAAATTTTCAAGAAATTGTTTTTTGAATTTGATACATTTATTTGAATTTTTGTATTTTGAAGTAAAGTTTTTAAAAAAGGCCGTAGATCAATTTTTTTAAATGGTATTCAAATTTTGGTTAAATGAAAATTTTTTAAAGATTTCAAACCAAATTTTTTTTAAATTAAAAAAATTTTTATAAAAATGTACATATCAGCATAATTTGTTGAATTAGTTTACAAAAATTTTCAAAATTTTCAAATTTCAATTTTTTTAAGGAAAATTTTTACTTTTAAAATTCTATTATATTTCGTATATATATTCCGTATATTCCTTTTGAAATCGGCGTAGTTCTACAACAAAGAAATCAAAAAAAAAAATTTTTTTTTATTACTAACATTTTTTTTTAAATTTTCAAAATTTTTTTTAAATTTTCAAAAATTTTTTTAAATTTTCAAAAAAATTTTTTTTAAATTTTCAAAATTTTTTTATTTCAAAAATTTTTTTTTTTAATTTTTCAAAAAAAAAAATTTTTTTAAATTTTTTAAAATTTTCAAAAATTTTTTTATAATTTCAAAAAATTTTTTTTTTTTAATTTTCAAAAATTTTGTATGTTACTTGGAACTAGTGATTGACGAGTGACTCGAATTAAAATGCTTCCTCAGACCGGTCAGCAGTATATTAAAATCTTTGGGACGTCACAAAATGAATTTAGAATAATTAAATTATAAAAATTTCCAAGTGATTTCCTACTGAAAATAAATCTTTTGAAGTTTGGGATTCGGTAAATTCGGAAAAATTCTCACCAATTATAATATACCCTTTTCAAGGGCTTAAAATTGTAAAACTAGGTTTTTGGCTGTTGCCTAATGTATACAAACAATTCTAGCTTTTTGTAACATAAGATTAAGCATTTTTCGAAGCTTTCGATTCGCTGAGCTTGAGTTCAAAATATTTAATATTAAATATTGCTTTCATTAAATTGTAAGGGTAGGGATTTAGAAATTTAATTAAAAATTCTAGAAATAGAAACCACATATGTACATACCACACATCTCTGTTATAAGCCCTATTTTTCTCTCTGTGTACAATATATATATAGTATGTATAGTATAAGACACAAAAGTCAATTGCAAAAAAAAAATAAACAAAAAAATTAGCATAGATTGTAAATGACTGACATAATCATAATGCATTGATTTGGCATGCCCCAATCCTTCCATTTCGTATTGATAAATGTAAGAGAATTTGTAATGAGCGTGTGATTAAGTTAAATAAACGCTGGCACACACACAAACGCACACACACACACACGTGTTGGGTTTTTCTTTCACATTTGCTTTGGTTTTTCCAACAGGTTTTTTGTGGTTTGTCTTCCGCCTTTTGCCTGTTATGCAATTGGAGGAGGAGGAGGAGGAATGAGAGTTGGAGCTAAAGATTTGACCATTTAAAATATTAATTAATTTTTTAGCAACTGTTTTCAACTAATTAGTGGTTGTTCAATGGCCGACCTTCTGAGAGTTTATCAACCTTTTTTGGCTGGCTAAAAAAAAAAACAGTTAAGATAAACAGTTAAGTTTGAAGCGTCATCAGTTGAAATCGAGCTGACTAATCCATTTGAAGAGAAAGTGACCCCATGAAGTTCTACCGGTTTAATTTGTGCCATTTCTCTCTCTCTTTTTTCTTGTAGCAAAATTGCTGAGAAGAAGTCATCATCCAAAGGCAAAGAGGAATGCAATGAGGATTTGAGCTGTAATGTCTGCTGTGCGGATTTGGATTTAAGCCAGGCCAAAAAGTAAGCCATGTCGGTTTAGTATAATTCCCTTGAATGTGTGTTCATGTTCCTTCCTCTCCCAGCTATGCCACATGCTGCACGTGTGAGAAGCATATATGTCGCGGCCTCAAGTGCGCCAATTGGCGGCCCAAGGAGGCCAAATGGGAGTGCCAACTCTGTCACAACTCAAAGGAATCGCTGGCCCAAACCTCCTCCTGGGTGGCCGAGCAAATGTCTTTCAATCAGCACAAATTTGTCTATCCCATGCGGGCACGCAGCGAGGTGTACATACCCATCACTGGCCAACAAGATGGCCAAGATAATAGCACAATGCGTAAGTCCAGAGACAATTGCGAGTTTCTGATAAGTCTGCTTACCTTTTCACTCTTACACAGACTTGGAAAGTGTCAGTCAAATTGGAGCGCATCTTATGCAACTGGATGAGCGCTCCAAAATACGCGAATATGTGGAGGAAATTGTGGCAGAAATGCTGGGCGGCAGTTTGGAGCATATTAAAGTGGGACAATTGTCCAAAAGTGAAAATTGTAAGTATGGTGTGGGTGGGATTGGGCTGCATTGGTGGGTTAACTTAGTCAAGGCTGCAGATCTACTACTCTAAACTCGAATTCTGTGAGGCAAGAAAATAGTAGAGGAAAGCTAATATCAACTTAGCTCGTCAGGCTGATGAAGAATAGATATACTTTATGGGGTCAGAGATGCCAAATAGACCAACTTTATAATGCAAGATGGTACCTTTAAGATAACACCCTTTATATCATATCCGGCTCGAAGGACCATGTGTTGGGTAGGGTAACTGTAAGGTAAAGCCTTTATATCATATTCTCTCTTATCCACTCTGGTCACTCCTTTATACTTTCTTATCATGCTTGACTACTGCACACCAAACACAACGTTTAACACCTTTAATGAATTGGTACTCAATGGCTCATCGCTAACCAAATGCCATTTACATCTTCACGAATGGCTCCTAAGTGGATGGTTGGGTTGAAGGCGGAATCTTCAGTCCAGACCTCGATATGAAAATTTAATTTTACCATTGTAGTGTTTACCAAGCAGAGGTTGTAGCCATCCAGATGGCTTTAAGCCTTCTTGAAAACCTTATACCTTGACTTTTAGAGCAGCTTGACTATCTAAGAATATGAATACATCAGTCTCTCTGACCATGAGGATTTTAAGAAGGTTTTTTGCCTCCTGAATGGCTAATATTAACAATGCTTAGTGCCGCAGGTCTCTTAGTTAGATGGCTCAACACTTTAGCATGCGTCTCATTAGGGTGCCTGGACACTGTAACATAGTGCAACATATAAGAGCAATATAGGGGTGCTACTTGCGACTAAACTAAAAACAAAGGAAAATACCTGTCGAATAACCTGAGTCACTCAACGGAAGTATCTAGGCTTCTCTAGGCCTGCTCAGTCTAGGAAGGAGTAATTAGAGCGATTAGAACTACTTTTACACTCCTAAAGGAAGACAAAGCAGAGGATTTTTGGGCTTGTTTCGTGAAGATTTTGTGCTTGTTTTATGACTGTTTGGGCATGTTTCATGATATTGTTCTTATTTTTAAAAAATTTTAATGAAACATCGACGTGTGATTTGGCGCTAGTCCATCTAGGAAGAGAAAACAATCTTACAACTTGCTAATAGGACCCTCTACTGCACACCGCCTAAAAAGACCCGGGCTCCAATTAGGGGGAAGAGGTTAGGAGAAAGTGTACTATAACCCTCTTCGAGTTATTGCCCAGCTTTGTTTGAAAAACCAACTACGCTAGTATTGGCTCGTCCCTCAATACAAGATTCTAACTCGACATTTCTGAAAAAAACGATGCAGCATCTTAGCGCTAAAATGGTTTATAAGGGTGGACCCTACCTCTAGTGAGTATAACGAAGAAAGGGATCATATGGGATTTTGAACGTCAATTTCTAATGGTGCAACCAACCTAACCTTTATTATTTCTTCATTGGGAACGACTTCTGCAAGGTAAAACTTTTATAACTTGTCTGGCTCGAAGATTCGAAATCCTTAAGTTCTCACAGGGTTCCGTTTTTGTTAATAAAAGACATTTATATTGTACTAATGGTTCAGCCTTGGTGAGCTGATCTTTACTCATGTATTTATTATATAAAGACATTAGTTCAAGGATTGTCTTGACGTATGCAATATTTATCAAAGGATTTCGAAAACGTTTCAAATCAATTAGAATCCCTTCTACAAAGGTATTCGCGAAAACACAATGATTGGCGAAAACACAATTCTCTGAACAGCGTCCTAATCTCTCTATAAACTAATATAGAAAACTTGAACGTACAACAAAGATAAATTTTTGATATCTTAGAAAAATTTCTATATTCAATTCAAAGTACAATCAAAACGTAGTCTTTAACTCAACTCATCAATAAAGTGAACCGAACCGTTTTAATGGGCGGTTTTTGGTACGGTTCAGCATTTCCGAAAGAAATGGTGCGGTTTTTGGTTCGCTTTACGAGCACAAATAAGCGTTTCGGTACGTTTTGGTGGGGTTCGATTCAAAACCGATTTGCATCCCTGATTTAAATATTTCTAGTAAAATTGGTATTATATTTAAGTAAGTCATTAAATTTCCCAATAGAAACGATTACATGAAAATCGTCTTTTTAGATTTATAATCGTGTTATTTACAACTTTCCCTAATTTTTTGTGCTCAGGTGTTTATAAATTGGAAATACGGATTTAACAACATTAATTGGTAGTTAGATAGTCATGCACAGTTCAAAACGAGAATAGAAGTGGAAGATTGGCGCTGCTTATTCGATATGACGCGTTACTCAGTGTACGGTTGCAATGAGAATTTTTCTTTTTAAATCTGATGTTTCTAGGTAATGAGTTCGATAATTGTCTAGTAAAATATTTTTAAGGATCTTAAGATATGAGAGTTGGTTAACCATTGGAGAGAGAAGACGGACAGGACGGACAGACGGACAACGGACAGAGAGACAGACAGACAGACAAACAGACGACAGACGGAATTTATATCGACTGCTAGTTTGCCTGTTACAGACAATTTCCCTAGAAATAAGTTATTTTACTCTAATGGATATAAAAGATACCCTTTTCTACCCTTGGACTTTTTCGGCTCCTAAACAAAAACTAAGGTCAATTTAACATGACAACAAAAGCATGTTATTAATATCCAGTCCAAATGGATATGGAAAAATATCCAATGAAAGTTCATCAAAAAATTTTCACTTTTTTGCTGAAAGAAAGGAAGACCTGTGTGTATAAGAAGATAATTCATCTGTAGCTCTGAAGCGTCCTTACAAATATGGGGTAAAAAAAATATTTACAAAAATATTAACGGAATCGGTTTGAATATTTTTACAGATTTTTTTTTTTAAAATTTTTCAAATTATTTATATTTCAACGAGTAAAATTTTTTTTTTTTCTTAGTTTGCCTTGGTTTGGTCTCGAATTTTATGCTCTCCAAATTTAAATTCTTTAATTCTTTATTTTATAACTATTATTAAACAAACAGAAAAGAGTTTAGAAGTGGTTTCCAAATTGGTTTGCAGCCTTGAACTAACATAAATCCACTGAGTTGGCAACATGAGTCTGGCAACATTTGTGGTTAGCAAATTGTTTGAAAAGTGTTGCCTACTTTTAGGCAGGGGTTTTTGCTGCCAATAATTTAAGCCAAACTCTTTTGGCATACTTTTTGTGTTGTTTATATACATTAACTTAACTTCACACACATTCCTCTCAACACACACACACACACACACACGCATACAACTGCAACTTAGACTTGCAACTCTTCGATAAATATCATGCGAAACTAAGTAACCTGCTTATCAATGTGGAGAACAGTTTGTGCGCACAGGCGCTAAAGGAAGGTAAGTTCCTGTTAATTGAAGTTGAAACCAAGTATAATTTGTAATCTGCCTGTATTAGTTAGTAATATGTGTAACTATTGAAATGACTCAACAAACATAAGCATTAATTCAAAGCACGGCAAAAATATTAGTAAATAAACACACACACACACACACACGCACACACCTGCAACCAAGACGAAAATCGCGGTCACTAGTCATTGATAACGTTGTCTGATAATGAACACCAGCTGATAAGTCGCTTCGCTTATTTGAAGTGCCGACAACAACAACAACAACAACAAACACTTTGTAAGCATTTAGGCATTGTAGCAACAGTCGGCCTTAACCAGATGACAGACTGAGATAGAAGATAGATTAATCATACGCACGGTGAAACACTGCCCCGCGTCATCAACTGGTTCTGTAAGGTGTAAATTTATACATATTTTATGCCTGAGCCTGGGACCTACTAAGCAATATTTGGACAAACTCACATGTAAATCAACCAATATTTCCAAAAAGAGAGCTGGAGCTGATATGCCGCCAATTGATGTGGCTGTGTATGCGTGCGAGCGTTTAGACGCTTGTCGCTCGTCACTGGCAGGGAGCTGAAACTGCTTTAGTTGCCAGACGCGAAGCGCCCTGAACGCAAGCAAAAGCCGGAATCGGAATCTAGCAAAATACAACAAAAACTAGAAAGAAAAAAAAACGCGCTAAAGCTCTCTGTTACTGGTCCAACGTTCAAAGTAAAAGCGTGAAAATGATAAGACAAAACATATATACAAATTTTTAAAAATAACCAAAATAAAAATGTATCTGCAAAAAACGAGATAACACGCCGAGAGTAGGACTAATCTGCAAAAGACACAAATTACGTGTATGAGTTATTGCCTCACCTTGACCCCAAGTTGCAAACTACAATCGTGAAACAAAAAAAAAAAAACCAGGAAAATATTTAATCAACGTTAATAAATATTAATGATCCCCCCATCATACCGCTTAAAGCAATAATGTAGTGTGTGTGTTTAACCCTAACTTGAGATTAACAACCAATTATGATGAACCTAAATGTGCAAAATATTTTAACAACAAATCGACAACGTTTTTTTTTTTAATAATAATAATAATTACATCAACAACAGAATCTAAATTTATGAGGGGAAAACCTTACAAGTTTATCCAATGTGCCTGAATTCTTAAAGATCACAGATTAACTCTGACTTAAATCGAATGCTTAAAGAATGTTGGAAAAACTTTATGCCTGTCAGATAGTAGCGGCATATTCCGCGACCCGTATAGAGGATCAGATATTTCTATAGAATCTTTTTCCTTTATTTGAAACTAGCTAAAATTCAAAATCTTTATAAATCTGCCAAAAATGAACCTATGTTAATGATCTTACGAGTTTAATACAGAACGTTCCCATAGAACGTTTTTAAGAACCTCAAATGGGCCCCAAAACGCTCGAAAACAATCACTAAACGAAAACACTAACCGTAGATCCGCCAAAAATAGTGTAACACATTAATGTTCTTTCGGGTTTTGGATATATTGGAAACAGGGTGTCAAACCGGAACCCGAACCGGAACCGTATACCGAAAAGAACCGATTGAAACTCAGAACCAGAACCGTATCCGGAACCGTTATTATTTATTTTTTGAGAACCTACTGAGAACTGGTTCTATTATTAAAATTATAACGTTACATACCGGTACGTACCGGTATACCGAAATAAAAACCAAGGTACCGATACGGAACCGAATACCGAAATAAACTAGAACCTAAACATAGAACCTTTTACCGAAACATTAGTTTTGGTACGTACCAGAACCGGTACCGGAACCGAAATTCGATTCGGTTTGATTCCCTGACCGAATACCGAAATAAACTAGAACCTAAACAGAACCTTTTACCGAAACATTAGTTTTGGTACGTACCAGAACCGGTACCGGAACCGAAATTCGATTCGATTTGATTCCCGAATACGAAGACTAGAACTAAAGTAGAAAAAGTGTCGTGAAGGTGGAACGGGATTGATTCCCGTATGTAAGACGGGATTTAACGATGAAGCAAACTTTATGAAAAAAGCTTGCTTGTAGAAAAGAGGTGTAGAGGGGCAAGACACCGCACCATACCTCTTTCCCACAAACAAAAGCTTTTTGAAAAACTTCATTTAGTTTGCTTCATCGTGTAAATCCAGTCTAAGACTAGTGGTGCGTCAATTTAAACGAGTCACCACATGATCGGAAGAAGTCATACACGTGCGTGTGCATTCGTGATTCGTGCTTGTTAAAGTCGTGAATATAAGTCACGATATATGTTTAAATAGTATTCCTGAAACAGATTGGTCGAGGTGTGTGAAGTCAAAAGACTCGAGGAGGATTTTTGCCGCTGTTGCAGTGTTTGAAATCCATGATGGTATTAATGCCTCTCCACGCATTTCAATTGTTTGTTGGTTTACTTGATCGCCAAGCAAAAATGGAGGTGGTTTTTATGCAGCGCTCACACATACATACAAAGTTTGTATTACAAATTTTGTCCCTCTCTTTCTCTCGTGCTATTTACATGGAGCTTTTCTAAATGTCAATTCAACAACGACCCCCTAAAAATATGCTAAATAATAAGAGCACTTTTGTTAAGCTGATCAGTGTGTTCAAGTGTCTCTGCTGAACGCGCCCATTGTTGTCGACAGTCCGAAGGGTAGCGTCATACCATACCCATCGAAATACAATTCAGTCTCACAAGCAATCGTATGAATATGGGTTAGATTGTCTGAAAGCTGACTCAGCGTAAAAAACCAGTCGGAAATTTCCAAAAGCATTCCGACACCATTATTTTTGCATGAAGTTGATACCCAGCGGTGTCGATTTAGCTCATCTGAGTACTATACATAACTGCGTTGTATTTTGTTAAATAAATTTTTTTAATCGTGCATTGATCGTGCGTGACACGAAACGACTTAAAAATTTGCGTGAATCGTGCCTCAAGAGATTTTTATTTGTGAACTGCGCTACGTGAAAATCGCTCAAGAGAGCTCACCACTTAAGACTACCCCAGAAGCAAAGTTAGAGCGCCAAAACTATGTGTCTGAAAAGAGCCGAGCTTCAGAGCGTTTTTTGGAGTAAACACATACATTGGAGCTGCTTAGCTTGAGCGACGGACCCATGTTTTTTTTTAAAAATCAAAGAAAAAAATAAAAATTTGGCGGTTGGCAATCTTAATCATTTAATTTGTTCCAAGTAGATTTGTTTACATCAATTTTTGAATATGATATCTCTCAAATGGCCGCCTCTGGCGTTGATGGCGTATTGTGCCCTTTTTGCAGCATTTTCCATCGTTTTCGCCAACATTTCGGCCGGAATAGCGGCTATTTCTTCACGAATGTTGTCCTTGAGCTCTTCTACGGTCCTTGGCTTGTTAACGTAAACCTTGACTTCAAATATCCCCACAAGAAGAAGTCAGGCGGCGTCAAATCGGGCGAACGCGGTGGCCAGTCCAAATCACCACTTTTCGACATCAAACGGCCCGGAAACAATTTCTTCAGAAAATCGATTGTTATGCGACTTGTGTGCGGTGGAGCGCCGTCTTGTTGAAACCAGAACTGCCTCATACGCTTTCGACGAATAATTGGCATCACAAAATTGGTCATCATGTCGCGATAACGCTCCTGGTTGATGGTAACAGCATGGCCATTTTCATTTTGGAAGAAAAACGGCCCAATGACCGTTTTCGCACTAACGCCGCACCAAACTGTGACTTTTTCGTCATGAAGAGGCACTTCTTGAATCTCCTGAGGATTTTCAGTGGCGTAAATACGGCAATTTTGCTTATTTACGGTCCCATTCAATGAAATGGGCTTCATCGGACATGATAATTTGAGTTTTCACAATTGACTTGTTCTGTTGAATGTAAATTTCAACTATTTCAGAGCGCTCGCGTGGCGTGTATTGTTCCATGGTAAAAATCTGCTTGGACTGACGCTTCAAACGCGGTATGTCATTAAGCGATCTGACATCTCTGTCAAAAGTTATGGCGTTGCCAGATGGGTCCGTCGAATATGGGCAACCCTGTATGACGTGTGAATGCATCGAGTAAAACGGCGCTTAAAACTTTTTGGTGCCGGAAATCACTAGATAGAGTCAGAAAAGGTCTGACATTAAGTGCCGTGTAAAAAACGCTCAAATTGCTTGCTGGGACGTTCCAATAAGACCCTAAATACGGTCGTGCAATACTTCTATAGGATCTCACTTACACACTTGTATTTGCAGCTTTACGTACACTGATAAAGAAATGCTCAACACTGCTTACGAATAACTATCTAAGGCAATTTTTTTTAATATCGATCTATAAATATTTGTTGGGCCAATATATCAAATTTGGATAACACTATTTGGTTTGTGTCTGTTTGTTTATTGAATGATAACAAACTCTAGACAATATAAATTTAGTAAAGTTTAACAGTTTTTTCAATTCACCAAAAAGAATCAATGCCCTGTCCCTACCCAAACTTGACAAACAGCCACAAAAGTCGGTGTTATCAGAGGCCACTTAAACCTAAAGCGCTGGGCATAAATGTTAAGCACATGCGAAAATACTAAAAATTACGAATGACTTGCGCAATGTCAGGGGGATAATTATAAAAATGAATTCGAAACTTGAATGAACCCTGAACTTTGCACGGACAGAATCAGAACAGGTAGAAGTAGCGCGATCATTGAGGTAGCCGACTTGTTTCACTCTCCATCGTGGAGCTATGCTTATTGATATGCAAATCTAAGCTAAGAATTTCTAACTGTGACATTTCTGCACACCTGAATGAGTAACGGCTAAAAAAAAAAAAAAAAAAAAAACAAAAAATTGAAATATCAACAAACCAAAAACAAAAAACTATTTGTTTGTAGCTGCTGCCATTGTCAGGCAAAATAGATAACTTTGGGGCGATTCATTATTCGCTTGAGTTTACCGCAAAACGTTAATAGAGTTAAAAGACTTAACATGTCAAAAGGAAAATGATAAATATGCCAAAGCGTATGGGCCATTTTTCAGCTTCAGTTGAGCTGGGCCCCAGGCAAATTGGGTGCTTGGCTGCTCAAGCGTGTAATGTTTAAATATTTATTTAATATAATTAACAACAACAGTTGTGTGCATCAATATGAAAATATAAGACCAAAGACAAATACACAGGCTGATAAAATAAATATAAACAAAAATATAAACAACAATTCCTCGCATGCAGCATGGACTTTACGTTGGGACTTGTAACGGGCGTGTATGCCGTTATAGCCGTAATTATATTTTACGTGGTTTACGTCATTGAGGTGAAATTAGGTATGGCTTGTATTTCAATAACCACCACACACATACTCACACACACTCACACACTCACTCACTTTCTTGGCCCATGCTAGAAGTAAACCAAATTTTCACTTTTCTTTTGTTTTGTATTTAACTTTGCACTAAAGATTCCTTTCCATGACACATGCTTTCAGATTTGCCCGCTATTGTCAACGGCAACAGCAACAACAACAACAACAACAACAATGATCAAAATGTTAACAACAACGGACTAAACATCTCGCAGACACATCTGCGCAGTCTGATTGAGACCATCATTGCCGAAACTTTGCGCAGCAGCAACAACCTAAACGGGTGTGTGGGTGGAGCCGTATCCGAAATAAGTTTGGATACGCGCTCCAATGCTGAGCTGAGTCAGGATCATGGCAATGGTATGGGCAATGGTCTGAAGCGGCGTCATCGCACCGAGCACTATTTTGAGCCAAAAATCTATCAAGATCTATTGGCCACAGCGG
The DNA here is from genome assembly GCA_018904225.1 of Lordiphosa mommai. Classification (NCBI taxonomy): domain Eukaryota; kingdom Metazoa; phylum Arthropoda; class Insecta; order Diptera; family Drosophilidae; genus Lordiphosa; species Lordiphosa mommai. The sequence goes on along the minus strand of JAEIFT010000388.1, from coordinate 102,430 downwards.
TGCTGAATAAGGTACAGTAAACTAACAATAAAGTGAACTAATTATTAAAACTTTTATTGATAAATTAAAAGATTTAAGAAGGGATAAAAAGCAAAACAAACCGTACCAAATAAGTTTAAGTATTTTTTAGTATATGCTGTTTACTGCTTTTTGCGCCGAATATTGGACCGAGAAATGAATGCAACCAAGAATAACATTTTGGAATTTGTTTTAAAAAAAAGTCATAGAAATAGCGCCACATTCTGTAACCATTTGGTTGACCAAGATATCGATACCAATTGTTGTATGTTAGCTATACGATATCTTTAACCGATTTGGATCAAACTCGGCAAAATTGTGTAAAAGCACATAATATTCGCGATTAACAAGTTTAAAGATGCTAACATTGAAAACAAAAAAGTTTTCTCTTACTAAAACTCGTTTTTAGACCGATTGTTCCTATGGCAGCTATAAGATATAGCCGTCTAATTTTGATCAAACTTTCTAGAATTGTGAAGATGCATATAGAATTAAAATTTACCAAGTTTGGTGACGAAACGATGAAAAACAAAAAAGTTTTTCTCACTAAAACTAGTTTTTGGACCGATCGATCCTATGGCAGCTATATGCTATAGCCGTACGATTTTGTTCAAACTTTCCAGAATTGTGTAGATGCACATATAATTATTAATTACAAAGTTTGAAGACTCTACTATTGAAAACAAAAAAGATTTCTTAACTAGAACTTGATTTTGGACCAATCGTTCCTTTGGCAGCTGTATGCTATAGCCGTCCGATTTTGATCAAACTTTATAGAACTGTGTAGCTGCACATGTTATAATCAAAGTTTAAAGACCCAACAAAACAAAAAGTACTAAAACTCGATCGAAAAATTAAAAAAATTTCAAAGGCCTAAGACCCCAAAAAGGGTTTATTGAGTGCTTCCTCCAGCAAGAACTTTGCTCCACTAAAATGGCTATATCTGCTAAACTACTTCGAATTTTTGAAAACGGTTTGAAGGGTATGAAAATGGAATGTCCAAGCTATAATAATAATGGAAAACTAAAAAATCAAAAAATTAAAATTTTTTCAAGGCATAAGACCCCTAAAAGGGTTTATTGAGTGCTTCCTCCAGCAAGAACTTTGCTCCACTAAAATGGCTATATCTGCTAAACTACTTCGAATTTTTTGAAAACGGTTTGAAGGGGATGAAAATGGAATGTCCAAGCTATAATAATAATGCAAAACTAAAAAATCAAAAAATTAAAATTTTTTCAAAGGCATAAGACCCCTAAAAGGGTTTATTGAGTGCTTCCTCCAGCAAGAACTTTGCTCCACTAAAATGGCTATATCTGCTAAACTACTTCGAATTTTTTGAAAACGGTTTGAAGGGGATGAAAATGGAATGTCCAAGCTATAATAATAATGCAAAACTAAAAAAAAATCAAAAAATAAAATTTTTTCCCGTGCCAAAGGCAAAGGAAAGGTTATTGAGTGCTTCCTCCAGCAAGAACTTTGCTCCACTAAAATGGCTATATCTGCTAAACTACTTCGAATTTTTGAAAACGGTTTTGAAGGGGATGAAAATGGAATGTCCAAGCTATAATAATAATGCAAAACTAAAAAATCAAAAAATTAAAAAATTTTCAAAGGCATAAGACCCCTAAAAGGGTTTATTGAGTGCTTCCCCCAGCAAGAACTTTGCTCCACTAAAATGGCTATATCTGCTAAACTACTTCGAATTTTTGAAAACGGTTTGAAGGGGATGAAAATGGAATGTCCAAGCTATAATAATAATGCAAAACTAAAAAATCAAAAAAATTAAAAATTTTTCAAAGGCATAAGACCCCCTAAAAGGGTTTATTGAGTGCTTCCTCCAGCAAGAACTTTGCTCCACTAAAATGGCTATATCTGCTAAACTACTTCGAATTTTTGAAAATGGTTTGAAGGGGATGAAAATGGAATGTCCAAGCTATAATAATAATGCAAAACTAAAAAATCAAAAAATTAAAAATTTTCAAAGGCATAGACCCCTAAAAGGGTTTATTGAGTGCTTCCTCCAGCAAGAACTTTGCTCCACTAAAATGGCTATATCTGCTAAACTACTTCGAATTTTTGAAAACGGTTTGAAGGGGATGAAAATGGAATGTCCAAGCTATAATAATAATGCAAAACTAAAAAATCAAAAAATTAAAAATTTTCAAAGGCAAAAGACCCCTAAAAAGGGTTTATTGAGTGCTTCCTCCCCAGCAAGAACTTTGCTCCACTAAAATGGCTATATCTGCTAAACTACTTCGAATTTTTTGAAAACGGTTTGAAGGGGATGAAAATGGAATGTCCAAGCTATAATAATAATGCAAAACTAAAAAATCAAAAAAATTAAAAATTTTTCAAAGGCATAAGACCCCTAAAAGGGTTTATTGAGTGCTTCCTCCAGCAAGAACTTTGCTCCACTAAAATGGCTATATCTGCTAAACTACTTCGAATTTTTGAAAACGGTTTGAAGGGGATGAAAATGGAATGTCCAAGCTATAATAATAATGCAAAACTAAAAAATCAAAAAAATAAAATTTTTTCAAAGGCATAAGACCCCTAAAAGGGTTTATTGAGTGCTTCCTCCAGCAAGAACTTTGCTCCACTAAAATGGCTATATCTGCTAAACTACTTCGAATTTTTGAAAACGGTTTGAAGGGGATGAAAATGGAATGTCCAAGCTATAATAATAATGCAAAACTAAAAAATCAAAAAATTAAAAAATTTTCAAAGGCATAAGACCCCTAAAAGGGTTTATTGAGTGCTTCCTCCAGCAAGAACTTTGCTCCACTAAAATGGCTATATCTGCTAAACTACTTCGAATTTTTGAAAACGGTTTGAAGGGGATGAAAATGGAATGTCCAAGCTATAATAATAATGCAAAACTAAAAAATCAAAAAATTAAAAATTTTTCAAAGGCATAAGACCCCTAAAAGGGTTTATTGAGTGCTTCCTCCAGCAAGAACTTTGCTCCACTAAAATGGCTATATCTGCTAAACTACTTCGAATTTTTGAAAACGGTTTGAAGGGGATGAAAATGGAATGTCCAAGCTATAATAATAATGCAAAACTAAAAAATCAAAAAAATTAAAATTTTTCAAAGGCATAAGACCCCTAGAAGGGTTTATTGAGTGCTTCCTCCAGCAAGAACTTTGCTCCACTAAAATGGCTATATCTGCTAAACTACTTCGAATTTTTGAAAACGGTTTGAAGGGGATGAAAATGGAATGTCCAAGCTATAATAATAATGCAAAACTAAAAAATCAAAAAATTAAAAATTTTTCAAAGGCATAAGACCCCTAAAAGTGTTTATCTTTTCCTATAGCGCACTTTTTGACATCAGCCTTGTTCAAAACAGAACTGACCTATCCCCATATAGCCACCTGTGGCATTCTAGTAGTATAACCTCGTTCTTTCGGTTTTCTTGTAATCTCTCTCTCTTCCGTTACATTTGTTTCGTTTAATTTTCGCTTTCATTCATGACAGCTGCACTTAAGAGGCTTCGTCCAAGTGACCACATCCGCATCGTAGAACCCTGCTAATTAGTTGCAGTTGATTGTTTTAACCGTACGGACGTGCCCATCGGCCGAAGAAGCAACTTTTACATTTTACCAAACGCTAATTGGATAATACACTTTTTTTCAAAATTTTTCTGCAATTTAATTGCAGAAAAAGAAATCTTTAGATTACTTTTAAGAAAGTACAGCAATATGACGGAACCCGAACAGCAAGTAATTGAACTTCAGTTCAGATTAAGGATTAACTTTGGTCCACAGGATCTTAAAAAAAAAATTCTTGAGAGCATGAGTCAGGAGTCATAATATCGTCAACGATAAGATATCAAAATCCAAACGTAACATCAGATTATAAAAAGGGAAAAAATTGATTACTTAAGCTTGTGGCCCCAATTGGATACGTCACTAATGAAATCAATAAGGGGGAGGGCAATTCACCACTCAAATAAAATTCAACATAGGATAGGTGGACCTACATTTTACCGGTTCACCTCGGGTTCACTAACTTGTAAATTGCCCAATGTCAAGGTCGTTTATCTAACATTGTTTTTACTTTATTTGCAGATTGTGGATAAGGAAGGGAATACTAGAATAATTTCGGAGAGTACACCGGACTTGAGTGGTCACCACATTGATGAAAATTACAATGCTGAAGCGTTGAGCACCACGTCCGGTAGTTCCATAGAACCACGCAGTGATTGCAGCCTTACCGATCATGAACTGGTACTAGGTGTAAGTTGGTTTGACCTGGGAAAATATACCCCATCATTGACTTGTCTTCCCTTAACTTTTCAGAGGGGTAAAACCGATTCACCCTTGAGTTTGCAGGCGGCTCTGGAACGTGAATCGGTTTTGAGTGACTACATAGCCGCTCACATGGTGCCACTTCCTGATTTCTCAGCCTCTGTTACCGAATCGGAGGATGGTAAGTGGTTTTCCCTATTCCTTAAGCATTTTTAATGATTTTGTATATTTCCCAGATATTGGCTCTGTCTCCTCGAGTATGATTGGTGATGCAACTTGGGAGGATAATTGGCTTTTTAAGAAGAAGCGCAGCTCCTTGCAAAGTTCGGCCACTCCGAGCAGCATTGGTATGCTGGTGCCGGCACCCAAGGAAAATGTACGTGCCCAGATTGGCGATAAGACCGCCGATGAGGTTAGCGATCTGTCCGAAATGGGCTCAGATGCTGATGAATCTTCACTCGATTTGCTACGCGGCAATGTGCTGAATGATCGTTTATTGAATCAGCATTTGATTGGTGGACAAAATACTAAACTAGTGCTCGATGAGCTGGTGGATCGTACCAGTCTTATATCTCACACTTTACCCGAGGAGCATGAACCGTTAATTACAGAGACCACCAATACACTGGTTCAGTTGAAGCCAACTGAGTTAATAGATGCACCACCACCCATGGTATTTCAAGATGAGGACTTGTCTCAGGCTCCCATTCAAGGTAACTGTTGTACAAATATATATATGTATAAACCTTCCCTCCTTAATCAGCTATACTAAACATAATCCTTTCCTCTAGTTAGTTAAAGTTTTTAGAGTAAGCCCCCCTTTAGATCTAGTGCAACCGGAACCCTTCCCATCTGAATATCTCAGCGTATTTGTGCATCGACATTTAGCAGTCGTTTGTGTTACAGAAACAGACGATCTTCTCGCCAGTCTTGAAGGTTGTACCGGCTTCAGTACCGTAGAATACTTGGGCGATGAACCACAACCTGAACATACGCCCTCAGTTATTGAAATACTTGCCGCCATGGCGCTGGGACCAATGCTAGCAGTTCCAGCCTCTGAACAACCTGGCGTTTTGACTCCAACCGAAATGCATACACTGAAGGAACTAAGTGACTTGGCTTTGGCTGAAATAAACGCTCGTACAATGGAATTGGAACACCATTCGCTGGATATAATTGAGGAAGAAAATGTAGAATTGACAGCAGCAGGGGGAAAACCCTTTATGATTGAAGAACTTCAAGCAGGCGAAGACTCACAGGATGAACCCAAGCAAACGGAAACTAGCGAAGCGATTTTAGAACAACTAACAGATCCATTAGAACCATTAGCGTCTACAGAAGATACTGTATTCCTTTCTTTTGAATCACAAGCAGAAGCGGAAGATTTAACTGCACCCGCAGAAACCACTTTTGAACCTGAATCACTACACGTTGAAGCAAAAACGATTGCCGATATCATTTTGGATCCTCCAGTTGAAGCTGAAGATACGCCAGCGATAGCAGAAATCGCTCCCGAGCCATTGGCAACCGTAGAACCACCAGTATCAACAGAATTGATCATAGAGTCTGTATTACTTCCAGTCGAACCAGCAGCGATTAATGCTTTAATATTGGAAACACCAGTTGCAGCTGAAGAAACCCTAGCGACATCTGAATTCATTCCACAGACACCGGCTAAGATAGACGAATCATCAATTTTAGATGAGGCTGTACAAGTTACCATAGAACCACAGGCTGATGTCGAAGACGCACCACCAGGTGCAGAAGAAACACTAGCTCCAACAGAAATCACTTCAGAACTTGTATCACTTCCCAGTGAGCTAGAGGTGCCTGCCGAAGTGAACAATGAACCACAAGAAGACGCTCTCAAAGAAACCATGCCAGAGACACACACAGCGATCGTAGAACCATCTGCAAGTCAAACGACTGTGCCTGCATCACTTCCTATTGATTCAGAATCGATTGTTAAAGAAATTTTAGAACCTCAAGCTACAGCTGAAGAACCCTCAGCGTCTGCAGAAAGCGCTCCAGAATCACAAGCTACAAGCGTAGACCCAGTGCTTACAGAATCTACTGAAAAAAGCGCGGCCAACGTGATTTTAGAACCACAAGCTGCAGCTGAAGAACCCACAGCGTCTGCAGAAAGCGTTCCAGAATCCCCTAGCTACGAGCGTAGACCCAGTGCAAATAGAACCCACTGAAGCAAGCACTGTCGATGTGATTTTAGAACCACAAGCTACAGCTGAAGAGCCCACAGCGTCTGCAGAAAGCGTTCCTGAATCCCTAGCTACGAGTGTAGAACCAGTGGAAATAGAACCAACTGAAGAAAGCACTGACAATGTGATTTTAGAACCACAAGCTACAGCTGAAGAACCTGGTCGCGTCAAAGCGTCCAGAACCACAAGCTACAGCTGAAGAGCCCACAGCGTCTGCAGAAAGCGTTCCTGAATCCCTAGCTACGAGCGTAGACCCAGTGGAAATAGAACCAACTGAAGAAAGCACTGACAATGTGATTTTAGAACCACAAGCTACAGCTGAAGAGCCCACAGAGTCTGCAGAAAGCGTCCCAGAACCACAAGCTACAGCTGAAGAGCCCACAGCGTCTGCAGAAAGCGTTCCTGAATCCCTAGCTACGAGTGTAGAACCAGTGGAAATAGAACCAACTGAAGAAAGCACTGACAATGTGATTTTAGAACCACAAGCTACAGCTGAAGAGCCTACAGAGTCTGCAGAAAGCGTCCCAGAACCACAAGCTACAGCTGAAGAGCCCACAGCTGAGCGTCTGCAGAAAGCGTTCCTGAATCCCTAGCTACGAGTGTGGACCCAGTGGAAATAGAACCAACTGAAGAAAGCACTGACAATGTGATTTTAGAACCACAAGCTACAGCTGAAGAGCCTACAGAGTCTGCAGAAAGCGTCCCAGAACCACAAGCTACAGCTGAAGAGCCTACAGGGAAGCGTCAGAGCTACAGTGGCCCACAGCGTCTGCAGAAAGCGTTCCTGAATCCCTAGCTACGAGTGTAGAACCAGTGGAAATAGAACCAACTGAAGAAAGCACTGACAATGTGATTTTAGAACCACAAGCTACAGCTGAAGAGCCTACAGAGTCTGCAGAAAGCGTCCCAGAACCACAAGCTACAGCTGAAGAGCCTACAGAGTCTGCAGAAAGCGTCCCAGAACCACAAGCTACAGCTGAAGAGCCCACAGCGTCTGCAGAAAGCGTTCCTGAATCCCTAGCTACGAGTGTAGAACCAGTGGAAATAGAACCAACTGAAGAAAGCACTGACAATGTGATTTTAGAACCACAAGCTACAGCTGAAGAGCCTACAGAGTCTGCAGAAAGCGTCCCAGAACCACAAGCTACAGCTGCAGAGCCCACAGCGTCTGCAGAAAGCGTTCCTGAATCCCTAGCTACGAGTGTAGAACCAGTGGAAATAGAACCAACTGAAGAAAGCACTGACAATGTGATTTTAGAACCACAAGCTACAGCTGAAGAGCCTACAGAGTCTGCAGAAAGCGTCCCAGAACCACAAGCCACAGCTGCAGAGCCCACAGCGTCTGCAGAAAGCGTTCCTGAATCCCTAGCTACGAGTGTAGAACCAGTGGAAATAGAACCAACTGAAGAAAGCACTGACAATGTGATTTTAGAACCACAAGCTACAGCTGAAGAGCCTACAGAGTCTGCAGAAAGCGTTCCTGAATCCCTAGCTACGAGTGTAGAACCAGTGGAAATAGAACCAACTGAAGAAAGCACTGACAATGTGATTTTAGAACCACAAGCTACAGCTGAAGAGCCTACAGAGTCTGCAGAAAGCGTCCCAGAACCACAAGCTACAGCTGAAGAGCCCACAGCGTCTGCAGAAAGCGTTCCAGAACCACAAGTCAAGACGTCTGCGAGGTTCGAACCAGCACAGTGGAAATAGGAACCACAAGAAAGCACTGAAATGATTTTAGAACCACAAGCTACAGCTGAAGAGCCCACAGCGTCTGCAGAAAGCGTCCCAGAACCACAGAAGGACAGCGTCTGCAGAAAGCGTTCCTGAATCCCTAGCTACGAGTGTAGAACCAGTGGAAATAGAACCAACTGAAGAAAGCACTGACAATGTGATTTTAGAACCACAAGCTACAGCTGAAGAGCCTACAGAGTCTGCAGAAAGCGTCCCAGAACCACAAGCTACAGCTGAAGAGCCCACAGCGTCTGCAGAAAGCGTTCCTGAATCCCTAGCTACGAGTGTAGAACCAGTGCAAATAGAACCAACTGAAGAAAGCACTGATGTGGGGTGATTTTAGAACCACAAGACACAGCTGAAGAGCCCACAGCGTCTGCAGAAAGCGTCCCAGAACCACAAGCTACAGCTGAAGAGCCTACAGAGTCTGCAGAAAGCGTACCAGAACCACAAGACACAGCTGAAGAGCCTACAGAGTCTGCAGAAAGCGTTCCTGAATCCCTAGCTACGAGTGTAGAACCAGTGGAAATAGAACCAACTGAAGAAAGCACTGACAATGTGATTTTAGAACCACAAGCTACAGCTGAAGAGCCCACAACGTCTGCAGAAAGCGTCCCAGAACCACAAGCTAAGTGCCGAAGGAGAAAGAAAGACAGCTGAAGAGCCTACAGAGTCTGCAGAAAGCGTCCCAGAACCAAAGCACAGCTGCAGAGCCCACAGCGTCTGCAGAAAGCGTTCCTGAATCCCTAGCTACGAGTGTAGAACCAGTGGAAATAGAACCAACTGAAGAAAGCACTGACAATGTGATTTTAGAACCACAAGCTACAGCTGAAGAGCCTACAGAGTCTGCAGAAAGCGTCCCAGAACCACAAGCTACAGCTGAAGAGCCCACAGCGTCTGCAGAAAGCGTTCCAGAACCACAAGCCTAGGAGGTAGAACCAGTGGAAATGACCAACGAAGAAAGCATGACAATGTGATTTTAGAACCACAAGCTACAGCTGAAGAGCCCACAGCGTCTGCAGAAAGCGTCCCAGAACCACAAGCTACAGCAGAGCCCACAGCGTCTGCAGAAAGCGTTCCTGAATCCCTAGCTACGAGTGTAGAACCAGTGGAAATAGAACCAACTGAAGAAAGCAATTTGAACCACAAGCTACAGCTGAAGAGCCCACAGAGTCTGCAGAAAGCGTCCCAGAACCACAAGCTACAGCTGAAGAGCCCACAGCGTCTGCAGAACGCGTTCCTGAATCCCTAGCTACGAGTGTGGAACCAGTGGAAACAGAACCAACTGAAGAAAGCACTGACAATGTGATTTTAGAACCACAAGCTACAGCTGAAGAGCCCACAGCGTCTGCAGAAAGCGTCCCAGAACCACAAGCCACAGCTGCAGAGCCCACAGCGTCTGCAGAAAGCGTTCCTGAATCCCTAGCTACGAGTGTAGAACCAGTGGAAATAGAACCAACTGAAGAAAGCACTGACAATGTGATTTTAGAACCACAAGCTACAGCTGAAGAGCCTACAGAGTCTGCAGAAAGCGTGCCCAGAACCACAAGCAGCTGAGAGCACAGCGTTCAGAAAGCGTACAGCTGAAGAGCGCACAGCGTCTGCAGAAAGCGTTCCTGAATCCCTAGCTACGAGTGTAGAACCAGTGGAAATAGAACCAACTGAAGAAAGCACTGACAATGTGATTTTAGAACCACAAGCTACAGCTGAAGAGCCTACAGAGTCTGCAGAAAGCGTCCCAGAACCACAAGCTGAAGAGCCCACAGCGTCTGCAGAAAGCGTTCCTGAATCCCTAGCTACGAGTGTAGAACCAGTGGAAATAGAACCAACTGAAGAAAGCACTGACAATGTGATTTTAGAACCACAAGCTACAGCTGAAGAGCCTACAGAGTCTGCAGAAAGCGTCCCAGAACCACAAGCTACAGCTGAAGAGCCCACAGCGTCTGCAGAAAGCGTCCCAGAACCACAAGCCACAGCTGCAGAGCCCACAGCGTCTGCAGAAAGCGTTCCTGAATCCCTAGCTACGAGTGTAGAACCAGTGGAAATAGAACCAACTGAAGAAAGCACTGACAATGTGATTTTAGAACCACAAGCTACAGCTGAAGAGCCTACAGAGTCTGCAGAAAGCGTCCCAGAACCACAAGCTACAGCTGAAGAGCCCACAGCGTCTGCAGAAAGCGTTCCTGAATCCCTAGCTACGAGCGTGGACCCAGTGGAAATAGAACCAACTGAAGAAAGCACTGACAATGTGATTTTAGAACCACAAGCTACAGCTGAAGAGCCTACAGAGTCTGCAGAAAGCGTCCCAGAACCACAAGCTACAGCTGAAGAGCCCACAGCGTCTGCAGAAAGCGTTCCTGAATCCCTAGCTACGAGTGTAGAACCAGTGGAAATAGAACCAACTGAAGAAAGCACTGACAATGTGATTTTAGAACCACAAGCTACAGCTGAAGAGCCTACAGAGTCTGCAGAAAGCGTCCCAGAACCACAAGCTACAGCTGAAGAGCCCACAGCGTCTGAAGAGCCCAGCAGGGTGCGGAAAAGAACCCACTGAAGAAGCACCATGAACCACAAGCCACAGCTGAAGAGCCCACAGCGTCTGCAGAAAGCGTTCCTGAATCCCTAGCTACGAGCGTGTAGAACCAGTGGAAATAGAACCAACTGAAGAAAGCACTGACAATGTGATTTTGAACCACAGGCGAGAGCCTACAGAGTCTGCAGAAAGCGTCCCAGAACCACAAGCTACAGCTGAAGAGCCCACAGCGTCTGCAGAAAGCGTTCCTGAATCCCTAGCTACGAGTGTAGAACCAGTGGAAATAGAACCAACTGAAGAAAGCACTGACAATGTGATTTTAGAACCACAAGCTACAGCTGAAGAGCCTACAGAGTCTGCAGAAAGCGTCCCAGAACCACAAGCTACAGCTGAAGAGCCCACTGCAGAAGCGTCCCGCCCAGCTAGAGGCGAGTTGCCGCACAGAGTCTGCAGAAAGCGTCCCAGAACCACAAGCTACAGCTGCAGAGCCCACAGCGTCTGCAGAAAGCGTTCCTGAATCCCTAGCTACGAGCGTAGAACCAGTGGAAATAGAACCAACTGAAGAAAGCACTGACAATGTGATTTTAGAACCACAAGCTACAGCTGAAGAGCCTACAGCGTCTGCAGAAAGCGTCCCAGAACCACAAGCTACAGCTGAAGAGCCCACAGCGTCTGCAGAAAGCGTCCCAGAACCCAATCCGCGGTCCTGAAGCCCTAGCTACGAGAGTGCCAGTGGAAATAGAACCAACTGAAGAAAGCGCTGCAATGTGATTTTAGAACCACAAGCTACAGCTGAAGAGCCCACAGCGTCTGCAGAAAGCGTTCCAGAACCACAAGCTACAGCTGAAGAGCCCACAGCGTCTGCAGAAAGCGTTCCTGAATCCCTAGCTACGAGCGTAGAACCAGTGGAAATAGAACCCACTGAAGAAAGCACTGACAATGTGATTTTAGAACCACAAGCTACAGCTGAAGAGCCTACAGCGTCTGCAGAAAGCGTCCCAGAACCACAAGCTACAGCTGAAGAGCCCACAGCGTCTGCAGAAAGCGTTCCTGAATCCCTAGCTACGAGCGTAGAACCAGTGGAAATAGAACCCACTGAGAAAGCACTGACAATGTGATTTTAGAACCACAAGCAACAGCTGAAGAACCGCCAGCGTCTGCAGAAAGCGTTCCTGAAGCCCTAGCTACGAGCGTAGACCCAGTGCAAATAGAACCCACTGAAGCAAGCACTGTCGATGTGATTTTAGAACCACAAGATACAGCTGAAGAGCCTACAGAGTCTGCAGAAAGCGTCCCAGAACCACAAGCTACAGCTGAAGAGCCCACAGCGTCTGCAGAAAGCGTTCCAGAATCACAAGCTGCAGCTGAAGAGCCCACAGCGTCTGAAGAAAGCGTTCCTGAATCCCTAGCTACGAGCGCAGAACCAGTGGAAATAGAACCCACTGAAGCAAGCACTGTCGATGTGATTTTAGAACCACAAGCCTCAGCTGACAAGCCCACAGCGTCTGCAGAAAGCGTTCCAGAAGCACAAGCTACAACTGAAAGCGTTTTAGAACCACTGGATACAAGCATAGACCCAGTGCTTACAGAATCTACCGAAGAAAGCACGGTCAATGTAATTTTAGAACCACAAGCTACGTCCGTAGAGCTACCAGAATGCACTGAAGAAGACGATGTGTTTTTAGAACCACAAGACGCACCTGAAGAACCATCAAGTGAAATGTTTTTAGAACCAAAGACTACAATTAAAAATGCACTAATAGAGCCACATTCAGCAACTGCTAAAGATGCTGCTGGGGAAATTCCAGACACAGAAGCAATCCGCCCAGAGCTGACAGTCGATGATGGAACACAAACATCGGTGTCCTCAGAACTTCCAGCAGAATCAACTATTCCTACACTTGAGGAAACGGAAATTGTGGACGAACCATCTACTAAGAGCGATGCATCCGCTCTAGGTAAAGCGTCTCTAAAGTGCCTACGAAGACAACCGAATATCCTTGACACAACACCGAGCGATGGAGACTCAACTTTGAGGACTGAATCGGTGAACCTCTTAGGGACCATTTGCAAGTTATATATTAAAGACAAACGCTTACTGGCCACAATCGAACGAAGACGGCGACGCTCCCTTGTCATGCACAAATACCTGAGTTCCTTCGATTCTATGGATGAGATCATAGATGAAGCAGCACCTTATAAGCTAGAGTCACATCCCAGCCTATTTGAGGATATGAGTACTAGTTCAGAGATGAGTAGAGACTCCTTTTACGATGCTAGGGAAGATATTTCACTGCATTCGAATCATTTGAGACATAAAGTTAGGTCAGACATTGCTTGCCAAACCTCTGTTGATATAATAGAAGAAGATGCCGACGATGAGCTCTACATTGTGGGTAGTTGGAGTGAAATTTCTTATAATTTTATTAACAATATTCTCTTCTCAGATCAATTAAGTTCAGACTCAAATCGCAGCGATGAGAGTGAACCGTCCACCGCGTTAGAGACATTCAATGGCGACGAGGAAAGCTTTAGTGAGAGAGTTGTTGTTGTTGTTGTTGAGGAGCAGGAGGAGCCCCTGGCTAGGACCCAAAACACTAACAACACTAACACAAATTCCACAACTACTAAAACCAATCATCAGACTATCAATCTAACCCGACGCACTAACGGCAAACTAACAAATGGTTCCCTAAGATGGTCTAGCCAGTCGGGCGTTTCGGCCAATGTCAATGATGATCATGATGATGATGATAATGATGTTGTACTAATGCGACGCTTTGTGCCAGGTAACAGTTACACTCTGTTATGGCCACTCACAGTCACTGTCACATCACTCGGTGTTTGTTGTCTCCCTGCTACTACTTTCCAATGCTTGGCTTTTACCACTATACCACTATGTCCTCCTCTAAGTCATCCTCCTACTACCCCCTCCCAACTCATTTGCAGGTTCAATTGCGGAGCGTGAGGTCAAGAAATGGTATAATGCAGTCGAAATGCCAAACAATCCATATGCACCCGAGGCGCTAAAGCAACGCATTAGTGGTACCCAGGAGCGTTATATGGATGTGCCAAATATAAGTCCCAGTGCGGAACAGAAGGCTTTGGCCTTGATGACCAATGCCAATACAGAAGATCCAGCTACTCCGCCCACAACGGACTACAAACGGTAAGCCTTGAAGCAAGGGAGGTAGCACTGATTTCATTAAGATTTATTCTACAGGTACAGTCGCGACTACTACATCAACAATACGGAGCCCTTGGCCGGAGCAAATGGCAAGAGTCCAGTTGTAGGTGACTCCAGTACGGAGGATATAGTCATCAACGAGGTAAATCAACCACTACCAACTCCACCACCACCACCAACGCATGGCCGCATTTCAAGTAGCGCTCAACGTAGTAACGTTGCTGACCTCTCTCATTGGACACTCTCCACGCCAGTGCGACGCAGCAGCTCGTTAAAATTCATTAACAAACGTACTTGCCCCACCCTAACCAACCACAGCACAGCCTATGCCTATGAGCGTCCGTCCACCTCAGCGTCCCATTATGGCGCAACCAGTTTAGGTTTAGACGATGACGATGACTTTGATGTACGTTCCCAGCGCTCCTGGCGTAGCAGCTCGGGCCAGGGTCACTTTAGTTTGCCCACCACCACCACCAAGCATACACAATCCACGCTTAGTTTAAACAGTAATGGTAGCGGGGTATCCTTTGGTTCGTCTGTGTCCAAAAGGCGTGGACCCTCGGCTGGTGTACTCACACAGTTTGAGAAGCAATTGCTGCACAAGGATTTGAAACGTAACAGTTTTCGTGCGGTATCCGCCACCTCCAAGGATTTTGTAATGAATCCTTTGTTCGAGAACGAACAGAAACTAACACTTAGGCCTGATGCAGAAGATCAGGGTGATTCGGGTGTAGATAGCTGTCTGAATGGGTTCAGCGGTGCGGATGCCAAGATAAGCAACAATAGTTTACTATTCTAGCTGGATTTAGGGTAGATTCGTTATAAGTGTGGGCTAAGTTTTTAGGTAATAAAGTCAGTGGGGCTCAAATTTTTGAGAGAGTAAACAAAGTGAGTAACTTTGTTCAGTTGTTCACTACGCTCACTTTGTAGCTCAGTTGAACAAAAAAAAAAAGCAAGAATCCGAGGGGGATTAAACAGTTTATATAACATTATTCTGTATGGCCAAATTATATATAGCCAAAGAACATATAATAACTAGATGCGATAACTTATACAACAACTTTACATGACGGATCCTGCTGGTAGGAACCGCAAACAAACCTAAAGAGCAAGTTGTACATAGTATTTGCAGTTAATGCTCGAGGTAGTAGTTGTGTTTCTCAAACATAAACAACTAGCATCAAGACTATAAGTCTGCAGACTCCAGCCTGCTGAAGACTGCAGGTTTACTGTTCTAACAGTTGAGCTGCCGTTGAACAAGGTAGGCTACGTAGTCGTGGTGTAGTATTGCTAGACGGCAGATGGAAATTAAAGCTTTTAACTTAAATAAGAGAGAGACAGGGAAATCTGTTGGTTAATAGATATGGTGGTTGTACTATTTATCAATCCCCTCTATCTAGGTTATTTTTTAAAATCAGTTTAGGGCCTTAGATATCCCCAGAAATTGATATATATAGAGAAGAAATGGTATATACGGGTAGTCTGATACAACCGCTCGGAAATTATTACTGATTCGTGAAGTTATAAAACCACTGCAGGAGCTAAAATAACTGAGTTTGCTGAGCGGGTCAGTAATTCACGCTAAAAAAAAACGTATTATTAGGCCTACACTTTCGAACATTAAACTATCTCATATGAAAATTTATACTTTGAATTTGTAAAAACCTTTTTAGAATCATAAGATAAGTGTTCTAATTATATAAAATTCATAAACAGGGAAGCAAACCGCTGGTTCGGATCACTAAACGGCCCAGGCGGATTGTATTGTATCTTTAGTTGGGCGCTTTATCACGACAAACTTAACGGAACTTTTTTCTTTCGTGGTTTTCCATTTTTTTTTTTTTTTTTTTTTTTTTTTTTTTTTTTTTTTTTTTTTGGAACCGATTTGGAACAGAGTTCGGTTTACGAGCTTACTATTTTTCTAATGACAAACTTAACGGAACTTTTTTCTTTCGTGGTTTTCACATTTTTTTTTTTTTTTTTTTTTTTTTTTTTTTAATGGACACCGATTTGGAACAGAGTTCGGTTTACGAGCACGAATTACCGATTCGGTTCAGAACCAATTTGCATCGCTTACACAAAATAATTTGTATAATGAGGTCTTAAAAATCTATTTTTATTCCTAAATTGCCCATAATTTCATCGAATCCTAGCTTTTCAAGCACGTTCTTAAGAAGATCGATTGATTAACATCTGTCCGAAATATATTTTTTTCGTACCTTCAGTCCGAAAAAAGTTGGAAAAAACGAATTTCTAATCTTAGATTGCCTGTAATTCAGCTGAAAGAAGAGGGGAAAATCCGGGTAGTCTGATAAAAAGTAATTAATCTTTAAAGGTCAGAAAAAATATCCAAAACTCATTTCTGTTCACAGACCACCGACTCTTATTACGCCGAATCTCAATTCCTTAGGAAGAAAATAAGAGGAAAATGCGGATAGTCTTTAAAAAATAAATCTAAACCTCTATTTTTCTTCTATTTTCCCAGTTCTATAATGTAAGAAGCCTCGCCGGAAGCTTTCAATCTTGTTCTAAAGAATAATGTCATGGCAAAAATCTATTTTTGTTTTTGAAATGCCTGTAATTTCGTTAAATCTGCCCTTTTGAAGCCCTTTCTTAAGGTTAACGACCTGTCTTATTTGTTCATTTGTCCGTAAGGCACTTGTTCCGTACTTTCCAAAGAGCGACAGTTTGAAAAAATTAAAAAATAAAACTCGTTTCTGTTCTTAGATATTCAAATGATAACGCCCAGGCCTGTCCAGAAACATATTTTTCAAGTTTTTAAAAGTTAGTACCGAAAAAAATGCCAAAATCCAATATCAGTTCTTGGATCGACCGTTATTTCGCCGAATCTTCCACCAAGATTAATGCTGTTAGTTTTGGTGAATTCTTTGAGAGCCGTTCTTAAGGAAGGTATCGAGACATTTACCTAAATATGGACGGAAAATACCGTATTTTTGACCTAAAATCGACCCAAGCTCTGCCACATTTCAATCTAGATTTATAAATGTAGTCATGATCATAATTTTGTCGAAAACTCACTGTTTCGAATGGAAAGTAGTGGCGTGTAATGATCCATATTGATTTCAACTGCTTAAACAATTTCGATTTGAATAAATACCACAGTTATGTTTAATATAACGAATTTCGGGCTCGACAGGAATCGATTTTCGTGTTACTAAAACAGGTCTTCCCTTTTTAAAGAAATAAGGCCTCCTGGCATTAGCAATCTGTTTTCTTTTGAAAGAAAATCTACTCGGAGTTTGGAGGATTAAAATTAAAACAGATTAAAAACGTTTTGTATAAGATATCGCATCTATTTATTGTATGTTCTTTGATCTAACTTAGTCAAGTTAAACACTAGTCAGTAGCCAAGCCAAGCACACAAACACACACACACACACATAATATTAGCAGAATCTCTGGCACAGGATGGGCGGACGCAACAACAGGCAAACTAACTTTGCATTTCAACAAAAGAGAATGTTAAGCTAGTGTTCTCTTTCAATCTAATCTAATTTAAGAGATCTGCCTGAAGCTCTCACGCTTTAAATACAAACAAATGAAGATAAGAGAAAGTCACAGGCAGATCTCTGTTTTTTCTACATGCCTTATCTAATGTAAAGCTAATGCCTGAAAGTATGCAACATTTTTTATCATCTTTATATTTTTTTGCTGTTTAATTTTTAAAAGTTATTTCTTATACCTAACTGTAAATGCACTTTTGCTAACGTGTTTTCTTATAGAAATATATATATATACATATAAATTAATTCCCAAATAAAGCCAAAAGATAAACAATATGAAACAAATGTTTTTAGTATTGTTAACCTTTACCCAGGGGTGAGTAAAAAAAAAAAAAAAAAAAAAAAAAAAAAATTGGGTTTTCTTTTACTAACAGCATTTGTTTCGCTAGCGATCAGCTGATACCAAATTTAAGTAACTCTAACTAAGCTAAATGTTTTGCATGTTGCTGCTTGAGCGTTGTTTCACACCACCACCACAACACACACCACAAACATCCCAAACCACTGCTTGAAGTCTCTGAAACACTCGACACCTATACTAAAACCACTTACAACTCTTCTTTTCATATATACCAAAAAAACAAAAAACTTACACTAACCTACACGCCTAACCCAAAACCAAACAACAACAACAAACCAACATGTTTTATCAAAAGGCTCAAAACGCAAGCAAAACATCAGCAGCAGCAACAGCAGCTGAAAGTCTTTACAAAGCTTTGCCAGCTCAGGTGGTGGTGGTTCAGGATGAAACCACTTGCAGCTTGGATACCCTACATTCGCTGCAAACGAATACTACCACCACAAGTGAAGATTCCGATACGGTGCGAGTTTATGATTTCAATAAACAGGAGACTACAGTTATTATTAAGGCGAAGGAATCAAGCGTCTCTACTACCACAACATCATCGATGGAGTCTGCACAGAGTGCTCCGTCCTCTGAGATGGATACATCGGTATGCAAAAAACGTGAACGTCCTGTAGTGCTACAATTTGGTCCTGCTGACTCGGCACCCACAATTGGCTCACCCTTGAGCACTCCCACCCGAGGATCAACACCGCCAGCGTTTCGATTTCTGCAACCGAAACGTCGCCTCATCGAGCCAAGTCAAATTTTGTCCATAGATCTGGACGAAGATGATGTGGTTGTAAGTACTCTAAATGTTTACCCTTATATGGAGAATACACATACATATGTACAGACATTATTGTTTACTCTGTAATAATTTGCGGAAAGCTACTTATAGAAATGTATGAGCGAACTTATTTTGAGTAAAAATTTTTTTACAGAAGGCAGCTCAAATTTATTTAGGAAACAAATCTAAAAAGTTTTTTACAAGCCTGTAAAATATTTTTTTTTTACGTATAAAAATTTGTTTTTTCCATTTATTTTGTAAAATTTTTTTATACGAAGGCAGCCCAAATTTATTTAGGAAAAAATCAAAAAGAATTTTACAAGCCTGTAAAATATTTTGTGTAAACATTTTTTTTTCTTTTTTTACAGAAGCAGTTAAAATTTATTCACACTAAAAAAATCAAAAATTATTTTACACGCCTGTAAAATATTTCTGTAAAAATAGTTTTTTGCATTTTTTTACATAAGGCATAAAAAATTTAAAAATCAAATCAAAAAAATTACATGTAAAATATTTCGAAAAGTTTGTGCAAAAAATCGAAAATCAACAAAAAAATTAGCAAGTAATTTTACACGCCTGAAAAATAATTTTGTGTAAAGTTTTTAAATTTTTTTTTACAGAAGTCAGCCCAAATTTATACACACGCAACAAAATCAAAAAGAATTTTACACGCCTGTAAAATATTTTGTGTAAAATTAGTTTTTGATTTTTTTACAGAAAGCAGTTCAAAAAATCAAATCAAAAATTTTACGCCGAAAATATTTTGTGTAAAGTTTTAGCATTTTTTAAAGAAGGCAGCCAAAAACAAATAATAAAAAGTTAAAATTTTTAATTAACAATTCCGAATTGTTTTTTTTTTAGAAGCAGAAATTTATCACACGAAAAAATAAAAGTATTTACACGTAAAATTTTGTATAAAAAGTTTTTACATTTTTTTACAGAAGGCAGTTAAAATTCTAAAATAAATTTTACACTCTGTAAAATTTTGTAGTTTTGATTTTTTTAGAAGGAGAAATTCCAACAAATCAAAATTATTTTACACGCCTGTAAAATATTTTAAAAAAGTTTATGCATTTTTTAACAGAAGGCAGCTCAAAAAAATTAAAATCAATTCAAAAAAAAAACAAAAATTTTACACGCCTGTAAAAAAATTTGTGTAAAGTTTTTTCATTTTTTTTACAGAAGTCAGCCCAAATTTATACACACGCAACAAAATCAAAAAGTATTTTACACGTCTGTAAAATATTTTGTGTAAAATTAGTTTTTGAATTTTATTACAGAAATCAGTTCAAAAAAAGCATTTCCAAAATTATTTTACACGCCTGTAAAATATTTTAAATAAAGTTTATGCATTTTTTTACAGAAGGCAGCTCAAAAAATTTTTAAATCCAATCAAAAAAAATTAACAAGAATTTTACACGCCTGTAAAAAATATTTTGTGTAAAGTTTTTCTTTTTTTTTACAAAAGGTTTATCCCAATAAAGTTTTTACACGCTGTAAAATATTTTGTGAAAAAGTTTTGATTTTTTTACAGAAGTCAGCCCAATTTATACACAGCAACAAAATCAAAAAGTATTTTACACGTCTGTAAAATATTTTGTGTAAAATTAGTTTTGATTTTTTTTTTACAGAAAGCAGTTCAAAAAAAAGCAAATCAAAAAAAGTATTTTACACGCCTGTAAAATATTTTATATAAAGTTTTTGCATTTTTTTTACAGAAGGCAGCTCAAAAATTTTAAAATCAAATCAAAAAAATTAAAAGAATTTTACACGCCTGTAAAAATTTTGTGTAAAATTAGGTTTTTAATTTTTTTTACAGAAGGCAGTTCAAAAAAATCAAATCAAAAAGTATTTTACACGCCTGTAAAATATTTTGTGTAAAGTTTTTGCACTTTTTTTTACAAAAGTCAGCCCAAATTTATTCCCACGCAAAAAAAATCTAAATGGTATTTTACACGCCTGCATAAACGAACTAACCTAGACTGCCCGTTTGCTCAGTCCCTCTTCTCTGCCAGCAAAGGCAGCGTTTTGAACGGTACGAGTTCGACATGAACGGTTCGTGTATGATGTGGCCTACTAATTTGTACTGAAAATCTAAGCAACAGCTGTTCGCAACCTCAGTTCGACGCAATTCTTTCTCTCAATCTATCGAACGTCAGGGTTTTTCTCTCACGAACGTCAGCGTCGCAACCAAAAAAGCAGCGCAATCGTTCAGTCTATATTTCCCTAGTCTGTGACGCCTGATCTTTGAAGGGATCTGAAATTCATTCACAACCAAAAAAACATATAGTATTTTACACGCCTGTAAAATATTTTGTGTAAAAATCTAATTTTTGTTTTTTTTTTGTACAGAAGGCAGCTCAAATTCATAAACACCCAAAAAATTAAATATATATTTGACACGCCTGTAAAATATTTTGTGTAAAAAATTTTTTTCCATTTTTTCCATGTAAATATGGTCAAAAAAATTAATTTACATGTATGAAAATAATTTTTTACAGGTTGTAAATTTAACATTCTGATCAAAATTCGGGTGTACTGATCTAGTATATATACATAAAACATTAGTTAAGGTTTAAAATATTTAAGTAAAATTCTAACCCTAAATTCACCCTATTCAACAGCCCGAGCTGCAAACACCCGCCGCCGAGAAACCAGTCATTGAAGAAGATGTAGTACATGCCTTGCCTTCAGTTAAAGCTTTGGCTCAAGCATTTCTCTTGACCAGCAAACATACCCAACCCCAACGTCGTTGGAGATCCACCCGGGTAAGCCTCACAAACAATATAAAATATGTAAAATGATTTTATACGCTTACCCCTTAAACAGCATGTTCGGATATTGGCCCCACCAGATACACCCGATAAACCCAGCTCTTCGTTGACACGTAAACATAAGCTAGAACATGCCGTTTCCATGGCGGAAGTAGCCGATGAATCTACCATTGCCTCCGATTTATCGTCCCTGGAAACGTAAGTCTGGAGGCCAAAACGTTGAAACTGAAATGAACTAAAAATATATACAAATTTTAGCGATCCATCTATAATATCGGAGGGACATTCAATGAATCCACCCATTGCCTCACCAGCCAGCCCCGTGCCAGTGCGTCGAGGCTTTCTTCGAAGTAATATTGCTTTCTTTGAGAATTTAAAGTTTAAGTAAATCTGCGTGAAGGAGGATCGAAAAGCAAGAGCTAAAAACCATTGATTAATTTTCCCTTAAGGGGAAACTAAACAAAACTAATGGGAAAGCAACTTCATACCAAAAACAACAAAACTCCAGTGCCATGGCCTTCCTTCCCCCCCCACTTCAATACAAAACACCGCAGAGTACTTAGCTTAACGATTGTTAATTGTAGAGCATATACATACATACATATTTATTATTATACAATATTATTATATTATATATATATAACTAATATCCATGGATACTATTATTTATTTAGCTCTAAGATATGTAATTTCTAAGCGAAACTATTTGAAATTTGAATTACATCTTTGACGGAAACAATGTTTAACTATTATATTAATTGTACTCAATAAATCTTACAGAAGAGAGAAAGAAGTAACAAATCGTTTGTTGATTTGGTAAATGCTTTAATTTCATACAATTAATGGAAAGTAAACGTTCTATATATTTTTAAAATAAATTCCAAGCTGCATTTTGAATGAGCTTGCCAGAGTTGAGAAAGATTCGGAAAGGGGATTCACTACGAACTGTGATGATTGTGATGCGGATGCTCTGCCAGATAGATGACATAGACCAGCGGTATGACAACGCATAGGGCGAGTATAAATATCAGTAGACATATCCAGGACATATCGCAATCCGAGCCAGACCAGTCAATGGCACGCAACGAGGGACCCGGTATGGGACGCACCAGAGGAGCATGTCGGTCCACCAACATATCATTCAGTAAGGGCGAATTGTCGTCTAAAGGTCGCTCCATATTGGCTGCATGCAAAGGTAGGAAAATGTTTGTAAAATAAATTGTTCAATGGATTAAGATTAAGCCTAAAAGTGAGGGAACATTTATTGTTCCTTAAATTATTATTTATGAAGATGAATGAAGTTAGTGATAGCCTTAGAACGAGGTTTTTGAAGGATTCAGCTAGAGATGAAATGTGTTCTTCGGCAGGTCAAAAACTATTTTAAAATTTCGATGAATGAAAGAATTTTTTATAGCAGTCTCCGGCACGTCCCTGTTAACTATGCTCGGCGACACCGACGTCAGCACACCGACAGTACCAGCTCATAAAGCCTGCTGCGCTGCTGTTGCTACAAATCAAAATAAACCGGTTTCTGTCCAGCTGACAACTTCGCGTGGCTGCAGTACGCACACATACATACGTAAGCTAAACACAGATTTATAGGCTCCAATCTGATGTACAGCTTAAGGGTCCGTTTGTGAAAAATTCCAATTAAAGATGTAAACTCGTAGCTTGGTTCATAAATAATGGAAAATTATCTCCAGTGCACTGTAGTTTTTAACCAATTTTTTTCTCCTGCGGCGCAAAATTTTTTTTTTTTTTTTCGTCTGTGGTGGATTTTATTCCTTATTAGCTCCGAAAAATATTTATTTTCATTAATAATATTTTCCTTTCTTGGCCTGGAAAATCTCATGAAGTCTTCTTAGATGCGTTTTGAAAATTTTGTGAAGCTAGAATTTGCCCAAGTATCCCCAGTTATGGTCCTTTTTGCGGCCAAAATGAGTAATCTCATCCCTCATTCCTTTAATATTTTAGGTTTGGTCTTTAAACTCTGGATTCACAAATATTTAAGAGTGCTGTACACAAACCCTTCATGCAGTTGGGCCACTCCGTTATTTCTCTCCACGGTCGTTTTTGTCAAAGACTCATTGTTCTGCCGCCAACCTTCTTTGGTGGTATTTTTGTCCCCCAATTTTAGACTCATGCAGTTCAATGATGTGTCTTAGTCTGCTAATCTCTGGGTTCGTGTTACTCTTCCAAACGTAGTAAACTTCTCTCAAAAGGTTCACCCAGTCAATAACTGCACCAGTATACACTTTCCTTAAGTATGCAGCAGCGAGAAGCGCAAGTTGGAAAGAGCTGACAATATGTCTTTCTCTTCCATCAAGAATTTTAAAATATTGCCAAAAATATCCCAAATAAAAATAGAAGGCTAATAGGATGTTTCAAATACCCTTGCAGTTTTTGAAAGGCGCTACCATTGATAACAAAAAAGTTTTTCTCAATAGAACTTGTTTTTAGACCGATTGTTTCTATGGCAGCTATATGATATAGTCATCCGATCCGGCCGGTTCCGACATATTAGTTGCGTGCAGTAAAAAGAAGACTCTGTGCAAAAATTTCAGCTCGATAGCTTTAAAACTGAGAGACTAGTTCGCGTAGAAACAGACAGACGGACAGACGGACGGACGGACAAGCGGAATAAACTCAGCTCGTCGTCCTGATCAAGAATATATACCTATAGTTTATGGGGTCGGAAATGAATATTTCTATGCGTTACAAACTTCTGGGCAAAATTAATATACACTTTTCAAGTGTATAAAAATCAAAAAATTAAAATTTTTTCAAAGGCAAAGAACCCCTAAAAGGGTTTATTGAGTGCTTCCTCCAGCAAGAACTTTGCCCCACTAAAATGGCTATATCTGCTGAACTACTTCGAATTTTTGAAAACGGTTTGAAGGGGATGAAAATGGAATGTCCAAGCTATAATAATAATGCAAAACTAAAAAATCAAAAAATTAAAAATTTTTCAAAGGCATAAGACCCCAAAAAGGGCTTATTGAGTGCTTCCTCCAGCAAGAACTTTGCCCCACTAAAATGGCTATATCTGCTAAACTACTTCGAATTTTTGAAAACGGTTTGAAGGGGATGAAAATGGAATGTCCAAGCTATAATAATAATGCAAAACTAAAAAATCAAAAAATTTAAATTTTTTCAAAGGCATAAGACCGCCCTAAAAGGGCTTATTGAGTGCTTCCTCCAGCAAGAACTTTGCTCCACTAAAATGGCTATATCTGCTGAACTACTTCGAATTTTTGAAAACGGTTTGAAGGGATCAAAATGGAATGTCCAAGCTATAATAATAATGCAAAACTAAAAAATCAAAAAATTAAAATTTTTTCAAAGGCATAAGACCCCTAAAAGGGCTTATGGAGTGCTACCTCCAGCAAGAACTTTGCCCCACTAAAACGGCTATATCTGCTAAACTACTTGATCAAATTTTGAAAATGGTTTGAAGGGGATAAAAAAGTGGAATGTCCAAGCTATAATAATAATGCAAAACTAAAAAATCAAAAATTTAAAAATTTTTTCAAAGGCATAAAACCCCTAAAAGGGTTTTTGAGTGCTTCCTCAAGCAAGAACTTTGCTCCACTAAAAGTGGCTATATCTGCTCAACTATTTGCAATTTTTGAAAACTGGTTTGAAGGGGATGAAAATGGAATGTCCAAGCTATAATAATAATGCAAAACAAAAAATTTTTTTTCATAGCTAAGATCAGGTTTTTGATCCGAGACTTTGCTATAGGCTATATCTGCTAAAGTATTCGATTTTGATTATGTTTTCCAAGAGTATGTGGAACATATAAAGCTAATATAAACCAAGATTGGGGACGCTACGAATCAAAAACAAAAAAGTTTTTCTCAGGCTAAAACCTAAAAGGTTTTTTGAGGTGCGATCGTTCACAAATTTGGCAACTAAAATGACTATAGTCTGCTAAACTACGGTTCGAATTTCCGACAAATCTGCAGCCTTTGAAGGGAATGAATATTGGAAAGTTCGGCTATAATAATAATGTAAAACTGAGGAGGAGATAGCAAAAATAAATTTTTCAAACGGATGGACCCTAAAGACGGGTTTAAATATACACTTTATGGGATCGGAGATGCTTCCATCTAAACCCCTTTAAGAATGAAAATTGGAAATTGTTTAATAAATTTTATTCACTTAATTTCCAGTTGCAGGAGTTTCAATACACAGTTCTTGCTCCTGCACCGGCAGCAATCGGAGAAAAAAATGCCAATATATATATAAATGGTAACTTAATTATAGGTCATATAGCGTGGTGTGGCGCTAAACTTGGCATAGCTCTTGATAACCTTGTTGACAGCCTCCAAGAAATCCTTCTCGGTGGCCACCTTGCGACGGGCACGAATGGCAAACATGCCAGCTTCCGTGCACACGGAACGAATTTCAGCGCCCGTGGAATTGGGACAGAGACGTGCCAGCAAATCAAAACGTATGTCCCGCTCAACGGACATGGAGCGTGCATGAATCTTGAAGATGTGCGAGCGACCATCCTGATCGGGCAGGCCAAATTCCACTTTACGATCCAAACGGCCGGGACGCATGAGCGCGGGATCTAGGGTATCGGGTCTGTTGGTGGCCATTAGAACCTTGATGTTGCCACGTGGATCAAAACCATCCAGCTGATTTATGAGCTCCAACATGGTACGCTGCACTTCATTGTCGCCACCGGCGCCATCATCGAAACGGGCACCGCCAATTGCATCGATTTCATCAAAGAATATGAGACAAGCCTTTTTGGAGCGTGCCATCTCGAACAGTTCACGCACCATACGGGCGCCTTCGCCCACATATTTCTGCACCAGCTCGGAGCCAATGACACGTATGAAGCAGGCATCTGTGCGATTGGCCACGGCACGGGCGCACAAGGTTTTGCCAGTGCCAGGTGGACCAAACAAGAGCACACCCTTGGGTGGCTCAATGCCCAGATTGACAAACTTCTCGGGATGCAGCAGTGGCGTTTCGACCACTTCACGTAACTTCTCGATCTGCTCCTTGCAGCCACCCACATCGCTATAGGTAACATCTGGCTTGTCCTCCACCTGCATCATGG
Source organism: Lordiphosa mommai (assembly GCA_018904225.1). Lineage (NCBI taxonomy): Eukaryota > Metazoa > Arthropoda > Insecta > Diptera > Drosophilidae > Lordiphosa > Lordiphosa mommai. The sequence goes on along the minus strand of JAEIFT010000388.1, from coordinate 75,984 downwards.
TGACCGTGGGATCAATTTTGGGCGGCAATGGTATATGTATCTGGTACTTATTTCTATCCACTCCCACACGCATGCCCTCCTCTATATCGGTGGGGGCCACCGAATCGGCCAGATCTACCACAAATTTGGCAAATTGCTTGACATTTATGATATACTTGGGATCATCCGAATCGGCATTGATTATCTTGGTGCAACGTGCCACCTGAAGCGGCTGCTCGTTTTGCAGTATTTGCTTATCGGCGGCCAAATCCCACAGAGCGGGCGGTGCCAGACCCGTGTCGCTCTCCTTGATGCCCGTCAACTCGTTGACCTGTTTTACAGCCTTTTGAATGTCCTCCTCAATGTTTTTTATGGACTTGTGGTATTGGCTCTGGCCATAAGTCTTGAGCAGCTCAATGTCGCCCTCGTCCAGGGACTTGATTTCCTTCTCCTCGCCCTTTTCGTCATGCTTCACTTTACGCTGATCATCACCCAGATAGTCCGGCATATTGTTGTAATTGTTAGAATTAATAAGACGGCAGCAAAATGACAATTTAAATTGTTTTACGTAGAGAATGACTAAACAATTTAGGTAGTGTGACCGTAGGCTGCAAACCGAAATAAGCCTAAAGTATATCGATAGTTATCGATGTTAACCGATTGCCAAACACTTTTCTAGCCATACCTTAATCCTTTGCGTTACTTTCAAACTTACCCTCATCATCTTCATAGAATTTATTAGCCAAAGCTTTACTCGTGCCCGGCTGTTGATCCACCGTTCCCGAAGCATTTACCGCTGCCACCAGCAATCTTTCGTCCAGCATTTGACGTGCATCCTCCAAGGGATTACGTTCAATCTCTATGGCCGGCTCCACTTGATGTCTGGGACTATTATTGCCACTTCTGTGCACGGCTGGCAAAGCATCTGCTGCCTGTCCACTGTTGCCCAGGAGCACATTGTGCACTGTGACTGGAATGCGTATAATCCGACGTGCATGAATCTCATTCTCGCGATCAATTTTGTTCAAACGCTTGATATCCGCCACCGTGCAATGGAATCTCAGGGCCAAGGCCTGCAAAGTATCGCCCTCTTGTATTTTCACCTCCAGCGTGTTCTCAAAGCGAGCCAGCTTGGCATGACCATTGCTGGGTCTGTGGGCCAACTGCAGCAAATCCACAAATTCATCATCATCGTAGGCGGGTCGTGCAAACATGTCTTCCACCTCGTCCTGGTTGGGATGTGGTGGCTGGTGCTGGTGCTGGCGCCTGAAATGTGTCATTTAGCTGGTGATTTTTTTTTTGTTGACAGTCGAGTTGGCGCTGACTTACACATTGCGTCGCATTGTTGTTGTGCTGGGACTTGGGAGCTGGATGGAAGCGTCTCGGTATTGTCAACTCTTACACTCTTTGTTGTAAAATTATTAGCTTTTTTTTATTTACGTGTAAAAGGTAACACAAAAACAACAATAGGTCGGCCGATAACAAATAATCGATAGGTAATAATCGATTTCGATAGTTCAGTTATAACAGACGGCTGTTAGCCAGTGTTGCCAACTCAGCTTTTAACCGTCAGATCTGGCTTTTTTCATAGTTCAAAGCGGGAAAAATATTTAAACAGCGGGTAGGGAAAGCTGGCTTTTTTGAAGAATTTTTGCTTTTAGTAATTTTTCGTTTTTAGTGAAATATTTGCAAAACTTGTAAGAAAATCGTTACTTTGTCATCTCTTTTTAGCTTATAAAGCAATTAAGCTGAGGTATTTAACTACTTTTGTATTAACGTAACATTTTAAGAACATTTTTATAATTTTGTTTGTCAATTAGTTTCATAGAAAAATTCTGGTGGCAGAAACAGATGTTGAGTTTGCTTTTCGAAAGAGATCTCAGTCAGTACTTATAAAGCAGTGAAACTGATCACGTAATAACTCATAAAAAAGGTTTTGAATTTTAAAACATATATTTACGATATGGGTTGTAAAGACACAATTTTGATATAATTACCAATCGATATCCCATTTATTGGAAATAGATAACTATATTTAAAATATGTAAAAAGATAAAAAACATCAACTTTTTTGTTGCAAAAAAGTTTTTTCTTGTGTGAAAACAGCTTTTGAGCTAGTTGGCAACGCTGCGGCTGTTAGCTTGTTTTTGTTTCCATGTTAAACCCCAGCTGATTTGTCCCAGTTCCTGCACCTGTCATGACTATATTTGCCTTTCTCAAGAGTCGTCCCATATTCTGGCTAAGCGTTAGCGGCACCGCAGTGGGCGTGGCTTGTTTTGTCAAGTGAGTTTTGGCTTTCATTTTAACCCTCCAAGTGGAATCATACAAATTCTTACAGAGATCTTATGCAAGGCGGCAAGTTCACCCGGCAAACCGATGAAACAGGCAAAGTGGTTATAGTCACCGGCTCCAATACGGGCATAGGCAAGGAAACAGTATGGGAGCTGGCACGTCGTGGAGCCACCGTTTATATGGCCTGTCGGGATATGGAGAAATGTGAACAAACACGTGCCGAAATTGTTCAGGATACACGTAACAAATATGTCTATTGTCGGGAATGCGACTTGGCCTCACTGGAGTCCATTAGAAGCTTTGTGGCCGCGTAAGTTGATGGCAAATATTATCCATATTTTTATACCATTATTTGCCTTTGCAGCTTCAAGCGAGAGCAGGATCAGCTGAATATACTCATCAACAATGCAGGAGTCATGCGTTGTCCGCGTTCTCTAACACGAGATGGCTTTGAAATGCAGCTGGGCGTGAATCATTTGGGACACTTTCTGCTTACCAATTTGTTATTAGACCTCCTAAAGGTAACAACCTTTTCTAACTGTTTTAGCTGAGTAAACTCTATAAATCTTCTTACAGAAATCCGCGCCCAGTCGTATAGTAAATGTGTCTAGTCTGGCTCACACACGTGGCGAAATCAATACCGGCGATTTGAATAGCGAAAAGTCCTATGAGGAAGGCAAAGCCTATAGTCAAAGTAAATTGGCCAATATTTTGTTTACCCGCGAGCTGGCCAAACGGCTGGAGGGCACTGGAGTGACCGTAAATGCCTTGCATCCCGGTGTGGTGGACACCGAACTGTTTCGGCATATGAGCTTCTTTAGCAACTTTTTTGCGGGGTTAGTATGCAAAATTACCAAGCTTAACTTGGCTTTTAATTAATGTTTCTTTTTTCTTTAATTCTAGTTTGTTCGTCAAGCCTTTCTTTTGGCCCTTTGTAAAGACCCCACGTAATGGTGCACAAACTAGTCTATATGTGGCTCTGGAACCAGATCTGATACAGGTGTCTGGTCAATATTTCAGTGATTGTCAGGCCAAGGAAGTGGCACCCGCAGCCACAGATAGCCAAACAGCTAAATGGCTTTGGGCTGTCAGCGAGAAATGGACAAATCCACAGTTGATTAATCTGGATAAAAAACGTTTGGATTGCACGGTGGATACATAAATAAACAAGAACTGGTACAAAAAGAAGTTGAGAACAGATGAACTTAATGGGACAAGAAAAAAAGAAAGAAATTCCTTATATACCCATGTGTTCTACAAATCGCTTTCGACCTTAAAACTACCCAATTCCTATACGATTTGGATCGGAAACAATTTGTAGAACACATGGAATAGACAACTTCCAGAATAGTGAAGTTTGACTGAATGTTTCTTATTTTTAGAACAACGAAATTTATGAGTTTTGAAAATAAATTCGTTATCCGATCCAAAATTTTGGAGGAGGTTCAATGGGGGGTTCGAACCTGTGAGTAATCTATGGGTTCGATTCGATTTTTCTGAGATTACGCACTCAAAGATTTCTGTTAATAAATGGTTCGGTTCGGGTTCAGTGGTCCAAAAAAATGTAAAAGTTCCGGTTCGGGCAATCCAAAAATCCTCAATCCCAAAAGATTTTTCGAACCAGTTCAATATACGTTTTTGTACCTTTTGTATAGAGTTTTTAAATGTTTTTTTTCGTGGTTTTTTTTTAAAGAAATTTTGACTTTAAATTCTCGGAAAAATTCGAAAAAAAAGATAGACCCCAATTTTGTCATAATCATATAAAGACCGTAATTTAAGGCATAACCCATTCAAATCTGTAGTAAAACGGCTTTGTTAAAAACTTTAGAGCAAAACTGCAACAATTCGCATTCCACACAAAACCCTGCAACAGGTGTGTCAACGGCCTATGCAAGGTCTAACAGGCGAAAAATTTAATTGTATAAAAGAGAAATAACTTGTCTGTTTTATTATAGAAAGACATGTTTATCAGGGAACGTATTCATTAATTGAAACGCGAACTAAACACGTATTCTTTAAAAAAAATTTTGAATCTAACCGAAAACCTTAAAAGAAAATCATTTGATTTCTTTGTGAATCGGATTTGATGGCTTAAAAGCACCTACCCTACCTAAGGCTGTGTTTACCTTGCCTCATTTTATGTCCTTTTTGTCAAAGGCGCACAGTGGCCGGTTTTTCTGATTAAATCTTGCAAAAATCAAATTTAATGGTCGATTTTTTTGACCTCCATATTTTTACTTAACAAAGGAATTCAGGAATTCATCTGAAAGTCATCAAAAGTTTAAGATCATTCTTATTTTCTTAAGCTGTGGTGAAAATGTTGATGCATGCAAAAATGGAAATTATGCCAAGGAGACAAGAAATCTATTATGTGCAAAATATCCGGAGAAAAAAACTAACACCTACTGTCCATAAAATATAGGATCATGGTGAGCAGCAATATAACAACAATTTTTATCGATAGGAAAAAATGCTCGAGGAATTAATCAACGATTATTTACCAAAAATATTACTTAAGTCTATTAATTACTAATGATAGGAATATCTATATTGACAACCTTTTAAAAGAAGCTACATAAATTTTCTATTTTAATGCAATATTATTTTTTTAGAATTTAAAATCGAACATTTTCTTATAAGAGAGTATAATTTTAGAAACTAAACAAGTAAGAAAGTCGGTCAAGCCCCACTGTAATATACTCTGTACATGCTTGTATCTAACCGATAACTTTAAAGTGTTAGGTTTTTTTCAAAAGTTTATATGGTTGGAAAACGATAAATCGATAAATAATAATGAGTAGAATTATCCTAGTACATAACTCGTAAAATTATAAAATTTGTATATAATTTCCTATTAACATAAACGTATCTATATTAGTCATGCGGGAATCACGCGTGATTTCTGACCGCAGGCCATCTCAATTACATCGCTCCTCTCATACTTGGTCTTTGCCTCTTTACAAAAATATCTATGTGAAAGAATGGAGTCGGGAAACTATAAGCGGCAGTCCAATTGGGAAATTACCAGTAAGCTATTGCCCTCTCGCTCTTACTTTGCTCACTTCGTTGCTTTTAATTTTTTTTTTACGTATTGCTCTTAAATCGTTCATCTGATCGAAAAACGATGTATGGCGGGTCGATAAATAATGAGTAGTAAAATATATGTCTGGAATATTCGAACTATCTATCTTCAAAATTGTAGGAGTTATTACGTTTTTATTAATTTCCGGGGGAGGCAGGGGGAGTGGCAAAAATTAAAAATAAACTTGATCTGCCTACAGGTAATAGAATTATATGTTCCATACACTTCAAACCTCTAACTCTTACCATCTCTGAGATCTCAGCGTTCATACGGACAGACAGACAGACGGACATGGCTATATCGACTCGGCTGTTGATGCTGATCAAGAATATATATACTTTATAGGGTCGGAGATGCCTCCTTCTGGCTGTTACATACATTTGCACAAACCCAATATACTCTGTGTACCTTCGGTACAGAGTATAAAAATAAAACCGATATCGAGGAAACCGATCCTCTTAAAAAAACTGTATTTCAGCAAATCGCTACTTTCTTACCCTAGTTATAGGTACGAGCCTCTTTCTTCCGTCATAACTGTTTGAATAAGAATTGAAATAATAATTGAATAAAGTTAAGTTTTCCAGTATAGTAAATTAGGTGGACCTAATGTAATTTAACATTTTAAAGTAACTAACCAATGCTCATGAAAACTTTTTAAAATCGTTAAATATTCCCCTTTTTTGGTGCCTTAACCATTTGTTAGACCATACCAGGGACCGTAACTGTTATAACTTTTTGGATAAAAATTTTGAAATAACAATTATTTTCTAATTTTTACATAAAAATTGTAAAATAATCGTTATTCTATGATTTTAAAATACAAATTTTGTTTTAACAGTTAAATGGTAATTTTTATATAAAAATTGTTGAATAACAGTTGAAACTAATTTTATTATAAATATTTAAATTAATTTTTATTTTGTAATTTTTATAATAAAATTACTTTTTTAATTGTTACTTATCTAGTAAGCGTTTGTAAATTATAGAATATCTTTGATAGAAGGATACAAGATTTACTTAAACCTACTAGATTAGTAATTTTATAAAAATTTGTATAATAGAAAAATTTTCATAAATATTAAAAATTAATTTTTATTATAAAAATTACAAAATAAAAATTAAATTAAATTTTTATAATAAAAATTAGTTTTAACTGTTATTCAAACATTTTTATATAAAAATTACCATTTAACGGTTAAAACAAAATTTTTATTTAAAAATTATAAAATAACAATTTCAAAATTTTTTGTGATAAAAATTGCAAATAAAAATTTATCACATTTAAGGACTCGCCATTCAAAATTATGAAGATTCATGTACTCCATTTTATCAGGGGATCCATATTTCGTAGTAATTTTTTTCACTTCCATAACTGTTATTTTCGGTCCCTGGACCATACTTTAAAACATTGCTGAAAATAAAGAAAATGTGTGTGGAATTTAAATGAGACTTCCCAATTGAGTGAAGTACAAACGTCACTTTAAACAAACTATTATTTCTTTGCTTAAGCAAGCTGACCAAAATGTGGTTCTGATTTGAAAGTAATCTTACAATATATAAAAATAACTTAGGAAATGCCCAAATGTTTCACGATCTTTTCTATATATGTTTAACTATATTCCTCACTGATTCATTGGCAATTTAAGCCTCATTGGTAAGAAATAAAAAGGTAAATTATTTTTTCATCTGATTGACTTGAAATTCAGTTCAAAAGTGTTTCTACTGTTATATATATAACCTTTTGAACCTTTGGTACAGGGCAAGAATTTTTATTCTTGCAGCAGAAATAAAATTTGTCATTTGTTCTTCCCCCAATGCATTAGCAAAACACACAAATTCTGGCTTAATACAAGAAAAATGTTGAATTTGGGTGACTACGAAAAACCGGTTACTGGTTTTAAAATAAACAACTGTATGTACAAATGCTAATTGCCCAACCACAAACGATCGGTTCAAAAGTTATTACAAACTCTATAACTATAAGCTCTCTCACAAGGTGTTTTGTTTCAGGTAGAGCAGCAGCAGCAGGGTACACATAAAACCTTCAACGTTGAACCCTCAAGTTAAGCTATCAATTTTATCAGTTGTCGTCAGGTAATCGCTACTGGCATCATAAATACAAATCACTTTAGTTTCGCCACAGTCCAAGGAAGACCTCCTCATAATAATCGTGCGGAACTTGAAAAGTTTGAATTATGGAAATTGTGGTTAATTTTTTACACAATTTGACCCCATTCTGCTCACACATGGCCTGGTGGGTCTTATCGCATTTTGTGTGAGGTGATAAAAACAAATATAATGGTGAAATGTGTCAACTGATTAAGCTAAATCCATTTCAGGCTTTATATGCAGGGCGGGAAGTTCAAAAAACGTACCCTGGAGTCGGGCAAAGTGGTGATAGTCACGGGCGCCAATACAGGTCTGGGCAAGGAGACGGCAAGGGAGCTGGCGCAACGTGGAGCTACCGTTTATATGGCCTGTCGCAATCAAAGTAAAGGGGAACAGGCCAGGAATGAGATTGTTAAGCAAACCCACAATCCCAATGTTTATTCTCGGGAATGTGATCTGTCTTCATTGGATTCTATAAGGAAATTTGTCGATGGGTAGGTTTAAATCTATATATTCCAGGGACGTATTAAACTTTTTGGATAAAAATTTTGAAATAACAATTATTTTCTAATTTTTACATAAAATTTTAAAATAACGTTATCTAGATTTTAAAATAAAATTTAACAGAAATAATTTTTATATAAAAATTTTGAATAACAGTTAAAACTAATTTTTATTAAAAAATTAAAAATTTATTTGTAATTTTTATAATAAAATTTTAATTTATGAAAAATTTTATTATAAAATTTTATAAAAATATAATAAGCTTTGTAAATTAGAATATCTTGATAGAAGGATACAAGATTTAAAACAAGATTATAATTTTTATAAAAATTTATAATAAAAAATTTTCATAAAATAAAAAATTTATTATAAAATAAATAAATATAAAAAAATAGTTTTAACTGTTATTCAAAAATTTTTATATAAAAATTAATTAATTAAACAAAATTTAAAAATTAAATAACAATTCAAAATTTTGTGATAAAAATTCAAATAAAAATTTATACATTTAAGGACTCCATTCAAAATAGAAGATTCACTCCATTTGGGGATCCATATTTCGTGTCAATTTTCACTTATAACTGTTTTTTCGGTCTGATATATTCATAAGAATTCCTATAATATTCTGGCCTAGTTTCAAACGTGAACAACATCAGCTGCACCTGCTTATAAATAATGCGGGCGTTTTCTGGGAACCAAGACGACTGACCCAGGAAGGCTTTGAAATGCATTTGGGTGTAAATCATTTGGGACACTTTTTTCTCACCCACTTGCTACTCGATATGCTAAGACAATCCGCTCCTAGTCGCATTGTAATCGTGGCCAGTCGGGCTCATGAACGGGGTCGCATACAGCTGGATGATTTGAACAGTGAACGCGGCTATGATGAAGGAGCTGCCTATTGTCAAAGCAAATTGGCCAATATTCTGTTCATGCGTGAGCTTTCCAGGCGTCTAATGGGCACCCAAGTCACCGTAAATGCGGTTAATCCTGGTGTGGCGGATACGGAAATAGCTAGAAATATGATATTCTTTCGAACCAAGTTCGCCCAGTATGTAATAGAGTGCGTCCAGTGCGACACAAATGGAGTGTAAAGATTAACCATTTTTTACTTTAATTTTAGAACCGTTCTAAAGCCTCTGCTTTGGTCTGTAATGAAAACACCCAAAAATGGAGCACAAACCACTTTATATGCAGCCTTGGATCCTGACTTGGATCAGGTGTCGGGTCAATACTTTAGTGACTGTATGCGTAAGGAGGTGGCTCCAGCGGGCAAAGATGACAAAATGGCCAGATGGTTATGGGCCAAAAGCGAGAAATGGACTGGCATAAGATATTAGGGCTTAGTATGTTAAGTAGTTTTGTATTTGTACTTTTTAATGGAGCCATTGTTAATAGGAAAATATAGAAAATTTAATTTAATTCAAATAAAAGGAAGAAAGAATCAATGAAAAGTCAGCTATATGCTATAGTCATCCAGATTTATATACCGGAAAAAGTTTTTCACAAAAATTGTTAGACGATCGTATAGAAGCTAAATATATTTTGATAAATTTTTCCAGAATTGTGGAAGCATATAAAACTAACGCTAAGACGGAAAACAAAAAAGTTTTTCCCACTAGAACTATTTTTTGACCGACCGTTCTTATGGCAGCTATATGCTATAGTCATCCGATTTTGATCAATTTTTCCAGAATTATGTGGAAGCATTTAAAACTAATATATACCACGATTGGTGACGCTACGATGGAAAACAAAAAAGTTTTTCTCACTAAAACTAGTTTTTAGACCGATCGTTCCTATGACAGCTATATGCTATAGTCATCCGATTTTGATCAATTTTTCCAGAATTGTGTGGAAGCATATAAAACTAATATATACCACGATTGGTAACGCTACGAAGGAAAACAAAAAAGTTTTTCTCACTAGAATTAGTTTTTAGACCGATCGTTCCTATGGCAGCTATATGCTATAGTCATCCGATTTTGATAAATTTTTCCAGAATTGTGTGGAAGCATATAAAACTAATATATACCACGATTGGTGACGCTACGATGGAAAACAAAAAAGTTTTTCTCACTAGAACTAGTTTTTGGACCGACCGTTTATATGGCAGCTATATGCTATAGTCAACCGATTTTGATAAATTTTTCCAGAATTATGTGAAAGTATATAGAACTAATATATACCACGATTGGTGACGCTACGATGGAAAACAAAAAAGTTTTTCTCACTAGAACTAGTTTTTGGACCGACCGTTTCTATGGCAGCTATATGCTATAATCATCCGATTTTGATAAATTTTTCCAGAATTGTGTGAAAGTATATAGAACTAATATATACCACGATTGGTGACGCTACGATGAAAAACAAAAAGTTTTTTTCACTAGAACTAGTTTTTAGACCGATCGTTCCTATGGCAGCTATATGCTATAGTCATCCGATTTTGATCAAATTTTTCCAGAATTGTGTGGAAGCATATAAAACTAATATATACCACGATTGGTGACGCTACGATGGAAAACAAAAAAGTTTTTCTCACTAGAACTAGTTTTTAGACCGATCGTTCCTATGGCAGCTATATGCTATAATCATCCGATTTTGATAAATTTTTCCAGAATTGTGTGGAAGTATATAAAACTAATATATACCACGATTGGTGACGCTACGATGGAAAACAAAAAAGTTTTTCTCACTAAAACTAGTTTTTAGACCGATCGTTCCTATGACAGCTATATGCTATAGTCATCCGATTTTGATCAATTTTTTCAGAATTGTGTGGAAGCATTTAAAACTAATATATACCACGATTGGTGATGCTACGATGGAAAACAAAAAAGTTTTTCTCACTAGAACTGGTTTTTGGACCGACCGTTTATATGGCAGCTATATGCTATAGTCATCCAATTTTGATAAATTTTTCCAGAATTATGTGGAATCATATAAAATTAATATATACTACGATTGGTGACGCTACGAAGGAAAACAAAAAAAGTTTTTCCCACTAGAACTAGTTTTTGGACCGACTGTTTATATGGTAGCTATATGCTATAGTCATCCGATTTTGATAAATTTGTTCAGAATTGTGTGAAAGCATTTAGAACTAATATATACCACGATTGGTGACGCTACGATGGAAAACAAAAAAGTTTTTCTTACTAGAACTAGTTTTCGGACCGATCGTTTCTATGGCAGCTATATGCTATAGTCATTTTTTTTAAAGATAAATGATATATATAGCTTAAGATTGGTCATACACACTTTGTATTTATATATATAATAAATCGTTTGAAATCTATTCAAAATAAAAAATAAGTTTTTTTTGTGATTTTTTAACGATTTTTTGACTTAAAAATATCGGGGAAAAATCTAAAAATATTTTGCATACCTTTTTTGTTGATATAAACATAAAAACGCACTAATAATCTGTCGTTTAAGCTATAGCTTATTAAAATCTGTGGTAAAATGGTCAAGTTAGATGCCCGATATCGGGAAGGATAAGAAACTAAATGGATTTATTTTACTTCGGTCTTCATTGGTTCAAGTTATGACATTTTTCTCATTCCCATCGATCCAATATTTAAAAATATCATATTAACTTTGACAATGTTTATCTTTCTAAAGGCCTATACTCAGATGACATACAAATTTTTTTCGTCACAATGCTTCATATGAATAGAAACACTTTTGTAGAGCTTTGAAACCAGAATGCTTTTGAACAGCTGTCTTATTTATATGAAGCAATAGTGTCGAAAATAAAATTAATGTCATGTGAGAATAGGCCTTAAAGAGGTTGATATAAAGTCATTTTTTGAACCAAAACTTTTCATTAAAAAAGTAGGTCATCATTTATTTATTAGGTTTGGTTTGTGGTCCGGTTGAAAAAACTCTAAAATCCTGAACCGAACCGTTTCTAAGACATTCAGTTAAGGACCGGTATGCAGCCTGGTCTCGATCCCAAAAGTCTTTCAAATCTATCCCAGGTGTTCTACAAATAGCTTCCGACCCAAAAACGGCCCAATACCCATACGATTTCGGTCGTTTTTGGGTCGAAAGCGATTTGTAGAACACATGGGGTACAGGGTTGCCCATATTCGACGGACCCATGTTTTTTTTTTTAAAAATCAAAGAAAAAATAAAAATTTGGTGGTTGGCAATCTTAATCATTTAATTTGTTCCAAGTAGATTTGTTTACATCAATTTTTGAATATGATATCTCTCAAATGGCCGCCTCTGGCGTTGATGGCGTATTGTGCCCTTTTTGCAGCATTTTCCATCGTTTTCGCCAACATTTCGGCCGGAATAGCGGCTATTTCTTCACGAATGTTGTCCTTGAGCTCTTCTACGGTCCTTGGCTTGTTAACGTAAACCTTTGACTTCAAATATCCCCACAAGAAGAAGTCAGGCGGCGTCAAATCGGGCGAACGCGGTGGCCAGTCAAACGGCCCGGAAACAATTTCTTCAGAAAATCGATTGTTATGCGACTTGTGTGCGGTGGAGCGCCGTCTTGTTGAAACCAGAACTGCCTCATACGCTTTCGACGAATAATTGGCATCACAAAATTGGTCATCATGTCGCGATAACGCTCCTGGTTGATGGTAACAGCATGGCCATTTTCATTTGGAAGAAAAACGGCCCAATGACCGTTTTCGCACTAACGCCGCACCAAACTGTGACTTTTTCGTCATGAAGAGGCACTTCTTGAATCTCCTGAGGATTTTCAGTGGCGTAAATACGGCAATTTTGCTTATTTACGGTCCCATTCAATGTGAAATGGGCTTCATCGGACATGATAATTGAGAGTTGAGTTTTCACAATTGACTTGTTCTGTTGAATGTAAATTTCAACTATTTCAGAGCGCTCGCGTGGCGTGTATTGTTCCATGGTAAAAATCTGCTTGGACTGACGCTTCAAACGCGGTATGTCATTAAGCGATCTGACATCTCTGTCAAAAGTTATGGCGTTGCCAGATGGGTCCGTCGAATATGGGCAACCCTGTATATATATTTTTGCTTTTGATACTTATTAAACAACCCATGCACTTTGATCATTAGCTTTAATTGTTACTCAAATATAAAACGTTTATTCAATTACTCAAATATTGAGCTAGTATAAGTTATCTTTTGTTTACACTAGGTAAGTACTTAGTTCGTTCCATAACTAACGCCCGTCCATTTCTCGCTTTCCGCCCACAGAAATTTGGAAACTTCCTCATCTTTGGCGGCACATGAAACATCCGTTTGTTGGCAATCGCTAAAATATTGGCCTGTTACCTTTTCCAATTCAGGATCCAAGGCGGCATATAGACTTGTTTGTGCTCCACTCTTGGCACTCTTGGTGAAGGGTCGAACTACGGGCCATACCAATCTAATAAATAATTTAAAGGGTTATTTTCCAAGCTCAAAAATCTCATTTTAAATTTATGAATTTACTTTTTAGAGAAAGACCAGTCCCTGGACAGCTCTGTGTCTGTAACTCCGGGATGCAAGGCATTCACAGTCACTCCAGTGCCCTGTAAGCGCTTGGCCAGCTCTCGAGTGAACATAATATTGGCCAATTTACTTTGGTTATAGGCTCTATCATCATCATAGGACTTCTCGCTGTTCAAATCTTTCATGTTGATTTTGCCAAATTTATGCAACAGACTGGAGACAACAACTATGCGACTGGGTGCTGAACTCTTGAGTGTATCCAACAATAGATTGGTAAGCAAAAAGTGACCCATATGATTCACACCCAATTGCATTTCGAAACCATCCTTTGTCAAGGCTTTGGGACAACTCATGATGCCAGCATTGTTGATGAGAATATGCAGCTTACTCTGCTCCGCCTTGAAACTATAACAAATTTTCATTAAGTTTTCTCCATATGGGCGGCATACACCTACCCTTGAGCGAATTTCCGTATGGATTCCAGGGAGCACAAGTCTAGTTCACGCGAGTAAATATTTTGATTGTTGGTATCCTGTACAATTTCTTGTCTGGCCTGTTCACATTTCTCCATATTCCGGCAAGCCATGTATACGGTGGCACCTCGACGTGCCAATTCCCAGACCGTCTCCTTGCCTATGCCCGTATTGGCTCCGGTTACTATGACCACTTTGCCTGTTTCATTTGTAGGCTTGGTAAATTGTGCATCTCTATGGAAGCAAGTTGGTTTAAATGGATTTTTGAATATCCTGATCACATGTAGAAAAACTTACCCAAATAAACCCATTATCAATTATTTTTCACTGCCGTTTGTGTATGTGTGTAAGCTAACAAGTTCCACTATTGACTGGTTGCTCAATGGACGTAGCGTGTAGTTTATAAATGTACTTGAAATCCAACTGAGTATCCGATAGAAACTGCCACGTCACGATGATTGGCATTTAATGTTGATAGTGGAGAGTATCAAGCATTGTAAATAAAGATATAAATCCCGAAATTGAACTTTCACCAACACTACGATTACAACTTGAGCCGTGTTAACACCGTTCGAACAGATCTCCAAGATGTTCTGGAACATTATTTTCCAGACTTTGTATAGTTAAACTAATGTTTGGGGCTTTATAACACCGTTACGGAAGTTTCCTTGATAATGACTATCAGGCGCCGATTATAAACTATTTTATAATTGATTCTAATCAGTGTATTAAATTGGATTAGTTTTTTTTTTTTTTTTTTTATATATTTTTCATGGCATATGACAAATTACTCATTCAGTGCAAAGTATGCAGACGTTTCTGTTTTTGGTATTTGGTCTAAAGGTGGGCGCGGGAGAAGATATTCGGGGGTCTTATGCCTTTGAAAAAATTTTAATTTTTTGATTTTTTAGTTTTGCATTATTATTATAGCTTGGACATTCCATTTTCATCCCCTTCAAACCGTTTTCAAAAATTCGAAGTAGTTTAGCAGATATAGTCATTTTAGTGCAGCAAAGTTCTTGCTGGAGGAAGCACTCAATAAACCCTTTTAAGGGTCTTATGCCTTTGAAAAAATTTTAATTTTTTGATTTTTTAGTTTTGCATTATTATTATAGCTTGGACATTCCATTTTCATCCCCTTCAAACCGTTTTCAAAAATTCGAAGTAGTTTAGCAGATATTGCCATTTTAGTGCAGCAAAGTTCTTGCTGGAGGAAGCACTCAATAAACCCTTTTAGGGATCTTATGCCTTTGAAAAATTTTAATTTTTTTGATTTTTTAGTTTTGCATTATTATTATAGCTTGGACATTCCATTTTCATCCCCTTCAAACCGTTTTCAAAAATTCGAAGTAGTTTAGCAGATATAGCCATTTTAGTGGAGCAAAGTTCTTGTGCGGAGGAAGCACTCAATAAACCCTTTTAGGGGTCTTATGCCTTTGAAAAAATTTTAATTTTTTGATTTTTTAGTTTTTGCATTATTATTATAGCTTGGACATTCCATTTTCATTCCCTTCAAACCGTTTTCAAAAATTCGAGTAGTTTAGCAGATATAGCCATTTTAGTGGAGCAAAGTTCTTGCTGGAGGAAGCACTCAAAAAATTTAGGGGTCTTATGCCTTTGAAAAATTTTAATTTTTTATTTTTAGTTTTGCATTATTATTATAGCTTGGACATTCCATTTTCATCCCCTTCAAACTGTTTTCAAAAATTCGAAGTAGTTTAGCAGATATAGCCATTTTAGTGCAGCAAAGTTCTTGCTGGAGGAAGCTCTCAATAAACCCTTTTAGGGGTCTTATGCCTTTGAAAAATTTTTAATTTTTTTGATTTTTAGTTTTGCTTATTATTATAGCTTGGACATTCCATTTTCATCCCCTTCAAACCGTTTTCAAAAATTCGAAGTAGTTAAGCAGATATAGCCATTTTAGTGGAGCAAAGTTCTTGCTGGAGAAAGCACTCAAAAAACCTTTTTAGGGGTCTTTATGCCTTTGAAAAAATTTTAATTTTTTGATTTTTTAGTTTTGCATTATTATTATAGCTTGGACATTCCATTTTCATCCCCTTCAAACCGTTTTCAAAAATTCGAAGTAGTTTAGCAGATATAGCCATTTTAGTGGAGCAAAGTTCTTGCTGGAGAAGCACTCAATAAACCCTTTTAGGGTCTTATCCTGAAAATTAATATAGTTTCTTTATAGCTTGGACATCCATTTTCATCCCTTCAAACCGTTTTCAAAAATTCGAAGTAGTTTAGCAGATATAGCATTTAGTGGAGCAAAGTTCTTGCTGGAGGAAGCACCAAACCCTTTTAGGGGTCTATGCCTTTGAAAAATTTTAATTTTTTGATTTTTTAGTTTTGCATTATTATTATAGCTTGGACATTCCATTTTCATCCCCTTCAAACCGTTTTCAAAAAATTCGAGTAGTTTAGCAGATATTGCCATTTTAGTGGAGCAAAGTTCTTGCTGGAGGAAGCACTCAAAAAACCTTTTTAGGGGTCTTTATGCCTTTGAAAAAATTTTAATTTTTTGATTTTTTAGTTTTGCATTATTATTATAGCTTGGACATTCCATTTTCATACCCTTCAAACCGTTTTCAAAAATTCGGAGTAGTTTAGCAGATATAGCCAATTTAGTGGAGCAAAAGTTCTTGCTGGAGGAAGCACTCAATAAACCCTTTTAGGGGGTCTTTATGCCTTTGAAAAAATTTTAATTTTTTGATTTTTTAGTTTTGCATTATTATTATAGCTTGGACATTCCATTTTCATCCCCTTCAAACCATTTTCAAAAATTCGAAGTAGTTTAGCAGATATAGCCATTTTAGTGGAGCAAAGTTCTTGCTGGAGGAAGCACTCAATAAACCCTTTTAGGGGTCTTATGCCTTTGAAAAAATTTTAATTTTTTGATTTTTTAGTTTTGCATTATTATTATAGCTTGGACATTCCATTTTCATCCCCTTCAAACCGTTTTCAAAAATTCGAAGTAGTTTAGCAGATATAGCCATTTTAGTGGAGCAAAGTTCTTGCTGGAGGAAGCACTCAATAAACCCTTTTAGGGGGTCTTTATGCCTTTGAAAAATTTTAATTTTTTGATTTTTAGTTTTGCATTATTATTATAGCTTGGACATTCCATTTTCATCCCCTTCAAACCGTTTTCAAAAAATTCGAAGTAGTTTAGCAGATATAGCCATTTTAGTGGAGCAAAGTTCTTGCTGGAGGAAGCACTCAATAAACCCTTTTAGGGGTCTTATGCCTTTGAAAAAATTTTAATTTTTTGATTTTTTAGTTTTGCATTATTATTATAGCTTGGACATTCCATTTTCATCCCCTTCAAACCGTTTTCAAAAATTCGAAGTAGTTTAGCAGATATAGCCATTTTAGTGGAGCAAAGTTCTTGCTGGAGGAAGCACTCAATAAACCCTTTTAGGGGTCTTATGCCTTTGAAAAAATTTTAATTTTTTTGATTTTTTAGTTTTGCATTATTATTATAGCTTGGACATTCCATTTTCATCCCCTTCAAACCGTTTTCAAAAATTCGAAGTAGTTTAGCAGATATAGCCATTTTAGTGGAGCAAAGTTCTTGCTGGAGAAAGCACTCAATAAACCCTTTTAGGGGTCTTTATGCCTTTGAAAAAATTTTAATTTTTTTGATTTTTTAGTTTTGCTTATTATTATAGCTTGGACATTCCATTTTCATCCCCTTCAAACCGTTTTCAAAAATTCGGAGTAGTTTAGCAGATATAGCCATTTTAGTGGAGCAAAGTTCTTGCTGGAGGAAGCACTCAATAAACCCTTTTAGGGGGTCTTATGCCTTTGAAAAAATTTTAATTTTTTGATTTTTTAGTTTTGCATTATTATTATAGCTTGGACATTCCATTTTCATCCCCTTCAAACCGTTTTCAAAAATTCGGAGTAGTTTAGCAGATATAGCCATTTTAGTGGAGCAAAGTTCTTGCTGGAGGAAGCACTCAAAAAACCCTTTTAGGGGTCTTTATGCCTTTGAAAAAATTTTAATTTTTTGATTTTTTTAGTTTTGCATTATTATTATAGCTTGGACATTCCATTTTCATCCCCTTCAAACCATTTTCAAAAATTCGAAGTAGTTTAGCAGATATTGCCATTTTAGTGGAGCAAAGTTCTTGCTGGAGGAAGCTCTCAATAAACCCTTTTAGGGGTCTTATGCCTTTGAAAAATTTTTAATTTTTTTGATTTTTTTTAGTTTTGCATTATTATTATAGCTTGGACATTCCATTTTCATTCCCTTCAAACCGTTTTCAAAAATTCGAAGTAGTTTAGCAGATATAGCCATTTTAGTGCAGCAAAGTTCTTGCTGGATAAAGCACTCAATGAACCCTTTTAGGGGTCTTATGCCTTTGAAAAAATTTTTAATTTTTTATTTTTAGTTTTGCATTATTATTATAGCTTGGACATTCCATTTTCATTCCCTTCAAACCGTTTTCAAAAATTCGAAGTAGTTTAGCAGATATAGCCATTTTAGTGCAGCAAAGTTCTTGCTGGAGGAAGCTCTCAATAAACCCTTTTAGGGGTCTTATGCTAATTACAATATAATTTCCGGGGGCTAAAGATCAATTTACAAATTGTTTAAAAATATCACAGACTAAGAGAAGATGTACATACGTATGTTTTGTAGCATCAATGAAGCTTAACTTTAACAACCGCAATTAGGCGCCTCTCTCTTTAGGCAAATCTCTCGTTTTGGTAAATATATAAACAGATTCATATAAAAAGTACACACAGTCTAGACACGCGCTTGAAAGCGATCGCACTGATCAAGCTAAACAACCGGAAATGTTCACAATTATTGATTACCTAATCAGCCCTCTGGTATATGGCCCAGCCCTAATCGGTGCTATCGTCTACTTGTTAAGGTAGATCTCCATTTTTGCAAACTCATATCTCAGATCTCTGATCAAAGATGACGGCATTCACAGGGATTATATGCAGGGAGGTCAGTTTACCAAGCCAACGAATGAAACAGGCAGAGTGGCTATAGTAACGGGAGCCAATACGGGCATAGGCAAGGAGACGGTGCGAGAATTGGCACTACGAGGAGCCACCGTTTATATGGCCTGTCGGGATATGGGCAGATGTGAGCAGGCACGTAAGGAAATTGTCCGCGATACCAACAATCCAAACATTTACTCGCGTGAATTGGATTTGAGTTCATTGGAATCCATAAGGAAATTCGCTCAAGGGTAGGTGTATTCCGTATGGAGAAAACTTTATAAAAATTTGCTAAAGTTTCAAGGCCGAGCAGAGTAAGCTGCATATACTCATCAACAATGCTGGCATCATGAGTTGTCCCAAAGCCTTGACAAAGGATGGTTTCGAAATGCAACTGGGTGTAAATCATATGGGTCACTTTTTGCTTACCAATCTATTGTTGGATACACTCAAGAGTTCAGCACCCAGTCGCATAGTTAATGTCTCCAGCCTGGCGCACATATTCGGAAAAATCAACAAAAAGGATTTGAACAGCGAGAAGTCCTATAATCAGGATTTGGCCTATAGCCAAAGTAAATTGGCAAATGTTTTGTTCACTCGAGAGCTGGCTAAACGCTTGGAGGGCACTGGGGTGACCGTGAATGCTTTGCATCCTGGAGTAGTGCAAACGGAACTATTTAGAAACTGGTCCACATTCAGAAGGTAAATGAGTGGATTTTTTTAAAGTTGATTTACAAACAAGCTTTTGATTTTTTACAGATATGTATTTACACCATTTGTATGGCCCTTCTTTAAGACGCCCAAGAGTGGGGCACAGACAAGTCTATATGTTGCCTTGGATCCTGATTTGATTGAGGTAACCGGACAATATTTTAGTGATTGCAAATTAAAGAAAGTGGCAGCTGTGGCCACCGATGAGAAAACTGCCCAATTTCTATGGTTAGAGAGCGAGAAATGGACGGGCATTGGAGATCAGTTGACTACATAAATTCATGCTAATTCATTCTGATAAGGTAATACAAAGTCAAGGTCGTGATTACACAAATACAGCACATTTTATACCTTGAACAGAATAAGCAACAGACTTAAATGGTAAAAATAACAAATTCCGATTTAGTAAGAATTTCCCTGATAACGTAGAACTGCTCGCTATACCCACCAACTGTAATTACAGTTGTATTATAATACAAAATGTATAAATAAAATTAATGTATGCTTATCTGTCTGTGTGTGTTATCTATTGGCGACTAATGGTATTTTTGTGTTACTATCGATAAAGGAAAGGATGCTATCTAAATGAGGATTCTAAAAAAGGGCGTGTTAGTTGTTTATGAACACATCTGTAAAACATAATTAATACAAAAAACTCTATGGGTTGGTAAAAAAAAATTTGGTTAGGTAATTTTTATACACTTGAAGAGGGTATATTAAAATTGGTGTTATGTTTGCAAGCGTCTGCGACTCCATAATATATATATCTCCGACAATTTTAAAGATAGATTGTTCGAACCTTCCAGACATTTATTTTAATCATCATTACTTAACGATCCACCAAACACCGTTTCTCGATCAGATGAAAGATGGTCGAGTTACCTCTCCGGCAATTTGGAAAAATCCTCATATCTCCCACAATTTTCAAGATAGATTATTCGAACCTTCCAGGCATTTACTTCAATCATCATTACTTATCGATCCACCATACACCGTTTCTCGATCAGATGAAAGATGGTCGAGTTACCTCTCCGGCAATTTGGAAAAATCCTCATATTTCTCAGAATTTTGAAGATAGATTGTTCGAACCTTCCAGACATTTATATTAATCATCATACTTATCGATCCACTCCCGTCCGATCAGATACGATGCGAGTTACCGCCCCGTCAATTTAAAAAACCTCATATCCTCAATTTTCAAGATAGCTTGTTCGATCCTCAAGTGAAATATTCAACGTCTTCTCCCCGGCAGGAGGGGCCTGCCGCGTCACGTCCGATCAGATAAGATGTCGGTTCCCCCCGGTAATTTGAAAAAAAGCCTCATATCTCCCACAATTTTCAAGATAGATTATTCGAACCTTCCAGGCATTTACTTCAATCATCATTACTTATCGATCCACCATACACCGTTTCTCGATCAGATGAAAGATGGTCGAGTTACCTCTCCGGCAATTTGGAAAAATCCTCATATCTCCCACAATTTTCAAGATAGATTATTTGAACCTTCCAGGCATTTACTTCAATCATCATTACTTATCGATCCACCATACACCGTTTCTCGATCAGATAATCGATAGTCGAGTTACCGCCCCGGCAATTTAAAAAAACCTCATATTTCTCACAATTTTCAAGATAGCTTGTTCGATCCTTCCAAGATTGAATATATTTCAATCGTCATTACTTATCAATTTGCTTTACACCCTTTCTCGGTCAGATAAAAGATGACAGAGTTACTGCCCCGGCAATTTGAAAAAAGGCTCATATCTTCCACCACTTTTCAAGAAAAATTGTTCCAACCTTCTAGACATTTATTTTAATCATCTTTACTTATCGATCCGCCGTACACCGATTTTTAAACAGATAAAAGATAGTCAAGTTAACGCTCCGGCAATTTGAATAAAACCTCGTATCTCTCACAATTTTCAAGATAAGATTATTCGATCCTTCCAGAAAATATATTTCAATCATCATTACTCATCGATCCGCCGTACACCGATTCTCGATCAGATAATCGATGGTCGAGTTACCGCTATTAAAAAAAAAAACATATCATATCTCCCACAATTGTCAAGAGAGATTGTTCGATCCTTCCAGAAATATATTTCAATCGTCATTACTTATCGATTCGCCATACACCGCTTCTCAATCCGATGAAAGTTGACTGAGTTACCGCCCCGGCAGTTTGAAAATAATCTCATAACTTCCACAATTTCCAGAATATATTGTTCAAACCTTCTAGACAAATATTTCAATCATGATTACATATCGATCCAACATACACCGTTTCTCGATCAGATGAACGATATTTAAGTTAAGAACAAATCAATTAATTGTAATATCAAATGTTTGTAATATCAAATTCCTTCCATAATTTTACCTGTCTTTCAAGCAAGCTTACTTCTTAATCAACCCACGCTCCCACATCGATATGTTTCTCTCGCTCTTTACTAATTGATACATACAAACACTACACACTACGATGTACATATCAGTGTGTATTGCTCATACATATTAGCATGAATAGTCAACTTTATTGACAGGGGTTTCTTCTAGTTCTCAGTCTACAATTGAAACTGACACTGACAACACCCATAAAAATAAGTATAGAAAATAAATACAAAATGTGCATATTTACAGATTGTTTGTTATGTCCCATGATAATTTGGCCGGCTGTTATCGGTTTGGGCGTTTACTTTCTGAGGTAAGTTAATTCCGGTTGCCACCGAATGGACTTCGGATTCGGCCCAAATGTGTTTGTAAGAATGACTAAGCAAATAAATGAAATTCCTATGATTACAGACAATACATGCAGGGTGGACAATTCACTAAGGAAACAGATGAAACCGGCAAAGTTTTCATTGTAACGGGAGCCAATACGGGCATAGGCAAGGAGACGGTATGGGAATTGGCACGTCGTGGAGCCACCGTTTATATGGCCTGTCGCGATATGGGAAGATGTGAGCGGGCACGCAAGGAAATTGTCAAGGATACCAATAATCAAAATATTTTCTCACGTGAATTGGATTTAAGTTCATTGGAGTCCATAAGGAAATTTGCTGAGGGGTGAGTTGGTTAGACAGGGAAACAAACTTCTCGAAAGTTTTCAAAAATATTGGAACTGGTTTCGGTTAATTGCGATAACTGGTTCGGTTCTAGCGGGGATTAATCCCGAAACGAATATCGGTACCGGTACGTACCGAAATGAGATTATCGGGTAAAGGTTTTATTTCGGTTTTCAGTTAATTTCGGTTTTGGGTTCCGATACGGTACTCATATTTTTATTTCGGTATACCGGTACGTACAGGTACTTGAGTGCTTTCTCCAGCAAGAACTTTGCTGCACTAAAATGGCTATATCTGCTAAACTACTTCGAATTTTTGAAAACGGTTTGAAGGGGATGAAAATGGAATGTCCAAGCTATAATAATAATGCAAAACTAAAAAATCAAAAAATTAAAATTTTTTCAAAGGCATAAGACCCCTAAAAGGGTTTATTGAGTGCTTCCTTCAGCAAGAACTTTGCTCCACTAAAATGGCTATATCTGCTAAACTACTTCGAATTTTTGAAAATGGTTTGAAGGGGATGAAAATGGAATGTCCAAGCTATAATAATAATGCAAAAACTAAAAAATCAAAAAATTAAAATTTTTTCAAAGGCATAAGACCCCTAAAAGGGTTTATTGAGTGCTTTCTCCAGCAAGAACTTTGCTCCACTAAAATGGCTATATCTGCTAAACTACTTCCGATTTTTTGAAAACGGTTTGAAGGGGATGAAAATGGAATGTCCAAGCTATAATAATAATGCAAAACTAAAAAATCAAAAAAATTAAAATTTTTTCAAAGGCATAAGACCCCTAAAAGGGTTTATTGAGTGCTTCCTCCAGCAAGAACTTTGCTCCACTAAAATGGCTATATCTGCTAAACTACTTCGAATTTTTGAAAACGGTTTGAAGGGGATGAAAATGGAATGTCCAAGCTATAATAATAATGCAAAACTAAAAAATCAAAAAATTAAAATTTTTTCAAAGGCATAAGACCCCTAAAAGGGTTTATTGAGTGCTTCCTCCAGCAAGAACTTTGCTCCACTAAAATGGCTATATCTGCTAAACTACTTCAGAATTTTTGAAAATGGTTTGAAGGGGATAAAAATGGAATGTCCAAGCTATAATAATAATGCAAAAACTAAAAAATCAAAAAATTAAAATTTTTTCAAAGGCATAAGACCCCTAAAAGGGTTTATTGAGTGCTTCCTCCAGCAAGAACTTTGCTCCACTAAAATGGCTATATCTGCTAAAACTACTTCGAATTTTTGAAAACGGTTTGAAGGGGATGAAAATGGAATGTCCAAGCTATAATAATAATGCAAAACTAAAAAATCAAAAAATTAAAATTTTTCAAAGGCATAAGACCCCTAAAAGGGTTTATTGAGTGCTTCCTCCAGCAAGAACTTTGCTCCACTAAAATGGCTATATCTGCTAAACTACTCTGAATTTTTGAAAATGGTTTGAAGGGTGATAAATGGGAATGTCCAAGCTATAATAATAATGCAAAACTAAAAAATCAAAAAAATTAAAATTTTTTCAAAGGCATAAGACCCCTAAAAGGGTTTATTGAGTGCTTCCTCCAGCAAGAACTTTGCTCCACTAAAATGGCTATATCTGCTAAACTACTTCGAATTTTTGAAAACGGTTTTGAAGGGGATGAAAATGGAATGTCCAAGCTATAATAATAATGCAAAACTAAAAAATCAAAAAATTAAAATTTTTTCAAAGGCATAAGACCCCTAAAAATAAAAATCAAAAAAAAATTTTTCAAAGGCATAGACCCCTAAAAGTGGCTAAATATTTCACATTTAATTAGAGGGTTAATATTTATTTATAAATATAAAATCTATAAGTTTATAGATTCCTTCGAAAATAGTCCAAAAGAACATACATCGAAAATGTTTTAAGGGGGTCTTCTACCTTTGAAAATATTTTTTTTCAATTTTTTTGTTTTGCCTTATTATTACAGCTTGAACATTCCCCTTTCATCTCCTTTAAACCATTTTCAATTATTCGAAAGAGTTTTGTAGAGCAATGTTCTTGCCAATGTGAGTATTTTCAACGTTGCTGAAAACTTTAACCGCGTTTTTCTCTAAACCACGTTTTTTGACCTGGTAGCCATGATTGGGCCAGTTCTACTGAACCGATTTTGATGAGCCATGTTGCAATCGACGCAGAATTGATGTAATTCTGGCCCGTACCTCAATCATGAAGATAAAAAATTTTTTACTATTTTTTCACTAAAACAACAAAAAAAAAACGTCGAAAATCTAATTTTTTTTTTAAATGTTTGAAAATTTTTTGAAAAAAATTTTTTTTTTTATGATCGAGGTACGGGCCAGAATTACATCAATTCTGATCATAACCTCATTTACCGTTTTCAATTCCGATAACCTGGAATCCCGGAATCATGGCCACCACCTCTACACCTTATTTTTTGAGGCCTTAATTGGCAGGCCGATAACTTTTTGAACAGCCCTCGAATTCCAAAATTTTTTTTTTATTTTACTATTTAATTAATTAATAACACAAAACAAAAAAACCAAATTGAAAAAAACTCTTATGGTTTTCCCTCCAGAATTTTTGTAAAAAACACTCGTCAAACATCGTCAAAGGTAGTAAGATAACTCCAAAGTTATCTAATTTTTTTTTTTTCAAAAAGCGCTGGTGAAATTGATTGAAAAAACAGCGAAAACGCAACATTTGAAACAAACAAAAATTATTCCCGTGGACTCACGCTGTCTTCCATCTTGAAACAACTTTTTTTTCCGAATCTGAAAAAAAAAATATTCGGATCAAATATCGATTGGCCTTTTTCCAAAAAAAAAAAAGAATAAAACATAATTTTTTCTTTAAAAAAACCGTCTTAAGATAACTCTTAGAGTTGTCCCATTTTTTTTTTTTCGAAAAGTTCACGTGAAAATGACAAAATGTGTTCGGATCGATTTAAGACTTTTTCGCATTATCTTGAGAACTATCGACGGTGGAGGAAAACCATTTTAAGGTATTCTCATCTATATGGGATTTCGACGAAAGAAAAGTAAAAAAAATTTTTAATATTTTGGGTAGTTGAATGCAATAGCACTTTATTTAGAAAAAGATTACAAATCGACCCAGAGAATTAGAAGAAATCAGTAAAATATGACGTTAAAAAACGGAAGTGGGTTTTGACTCGGATTACAAAATTGCAAAATTTTGCGAATTGAGAAACTCTTTATGTATGAAACTTTTTTCAGTTGTTTTAGAATAATATAAGTTTATTTTTCCAATTTACCAAATATAAGAAATCATTTCTCGTTTTTTTGTATTACTTTTTATATTGACGACGAGACAAAAAAGAAGAAAATTTTAAAATAAAAAAAAAAAAAAGAGAAATTTTTCGAAAAAGATGGAATTGCATGACTCTGAGTGTATGAAAAGGAAATGTACTGAAAAAAATATAGATTACGTATAAGAAAAGCTTTAAACTCAATTAAAAATAATTTGCATATTTACTTTTTCTAAATCAAGTAAGAAAACAACTTTTAAGGAACTTTTAATTTTTCGGTCTTGGTAGACTTTTTCTGTCTAAATGATAGCGATTAAAAGTTTTTTGAAATGGATTTTATTTAAGAAGGATTTTTATAACTTAGAAATCCTCACATTTAATTAGAGGGTTAATATTTACCAAAGAAAGAACATTTTAAGAAATTTCGGTTCTATTATGGATTTCGAAAAGGGAATATGATTCTGGATATTCTTTAAGTGCAAATTTCTAAAATGGTTCTTCTGAGTCATTCCTTGATATATATTTCAACTATTGCTCCTAATCTAACCCAAAATCGTCCGAAATCCGTATGGAATTGGGTCGTTTTTTGGGTTGAAAATGGAATGTTCCGATTTTTAATGGAAACAAAGAATCAAATATTTGAAATAATCATAAATGGTACAGTATTTCGGAATAATTTAGTTTGATTCCCTGATGATCAATTATTTCTTCTTTCAGTTTTAAAAAGGAACAGCCCAAGCTTCATGTGCTCATCAACAATGCCGGTGTCATGCGTTGTCCCAAAACCCTAACCCAGAATGGTTTTGAATTGCAATTGGGTGTGAATCATATGGGTCACTTTTTGCTCACCAATCTATTGTTGGATGTGCTCAAGGTATAAAACTTAAACTTAATCCTGTGCTTCATTAACATTCTATATTATATATTCTAGAAATCGGCTCCCAGTCGCATAGTGGTTGTTTCCAGTTTGGCTCATACACGTGGAGCCATTCATGTCGAGGATTTGAATAGTGAAAAGAGCTATGATGAGGGAGATGCCTATAGTCAAAGTAAATTGGCCAATGTTTTGTTTACACGCGAGCTGGCCAAGCGTCTAGAGGGCACGGGGGTGACCGTAAATGCCTTGCATCCGGGCGTGGTGGACACCGAACTGGCTCGTAACTGGGCCTTCTTTCAAACCAACTTGGTCAAGTGAGTGAAGCTAAGGATATAAATGATGTCAACTACTTAATCTCTAATTCCATTTAGATATGTGCTTAAGCCACTGCTTTGGCCTCTTCTCAAGACTCCCAAAAGTGGAGCACAAACTACTTTGTATGCCGCTCTGGATGCTGATTTGGATAAGGTGTCTGGTCTCTATTTCAGTGACTGTAAACCCAAAGAGGTGGCCGCCGTGGCCAAAGATGAAAAAATTGGCAAATTTCTTTGGGCGGAGAGTGAGAAATGGACTTCTTGCAAATGGGATTAAAGCGGAAGGTTTTATTTTTTCATAGTATTTTCTTGTTGTGACCATAAATAAGTGTGTGTTAAATACATTTCTTAAAGCTTAAAGCATATACTACTCCATTATGCCCGCCTGTATGAAAACTCTAGAATTTAAAGCATGTGTGGTGGGTTCCTTTTTATCGGGTGCATTGGACACCGTATTGACATAGGTGTAACGCATAAAGAAACCAAGTATCACCTCACTTTTAGGCTGGAGTTCTTTAGCTGGTGTAAACTGTAGTCTAATCAGGACCTTGTTGCCTTTGCGCCAGACAATAAATTTGGGTTCCTCCGCTGGACTTTGCACATCCTCATCAAATTCCTTGGAATCATCACGTTGACTTAGCACAAACTCGCCTTCCAGGGGCACTATTTGTGCATTGGCTACATCTTTTACTTCCCGCTTGACTTCTCTTATGGAATTCTGTCTTGCCAATGTTACTCCTGCGGCTCTAAGCAAGGGTGAAGAGGTAACTATTTCCTCACGTATTTGACACGATTGCTGAAACATTTCACATTGCTCATCCTCAGCTGTTAGGGCGTCTAAAATATTAATGGTCATGTCATACATGGTGGGATTGGTGAATTTCAAAAGTATTGCATTCCTTTGGCCCGGCTCTAGGGGCTGTTCACAGCGCACCAGGACCACCTCAGGCACATGGTAACTGGCAAAGAGCTGTATGCGATACTTAATAGAAGTGGGATGATATTCCGGTTTGATTAAATTGTGCTCGCATTGACGACAACGTAGCGAGCGCTTAATCCAAAGCGAGCGACGCTGCGGATAAAGATTGGCCACCGTAGTGGGTTGATCCGAGGGCTGGCTGTGGCGTTGTGCAATTGTGGTTATATTGCGTAGATTCAAGGGCTCCTGGAATATGCCCTCCGGTAGAGCCTCTACCTCTGCGCTGGCCACACTGGGCGCTATGCTTATAGAGTTGATTTTGGGTATAGTCTTTTCATTCCAGCCAATTTGACGACGTATTAGGGACACGGTAAGTCCCGTGCGATCCGTCAAACTGGGAAACTTGTGCTGCTTGGGTGTCTTGCGACGCAAAAACTCCTGTTTATCCTGCTTCTCCTGCAACACCACCGACTGATAGTATTCCATGAGCGTATTGAAGCGTGCCTGGTAGAGGCACTCATTGTCCGGCCAGGTGCCCGTGGCCACACCCTGATCTGGTATACCCACATCCCGTGTGGTCCAGCGACACGAGAGGCATGACAAGTAATACATTTTCTTGGTAGTGGGCACACTAGACGGCTTACTGGGTGTGGCTGCGTCTCGTTGGTACCTTCTCCCTCTTTGTCCTCTGGCTTGCGCACCACAGCCACCGTGGTGGCACGAGCGGACAATGTATGCTGACAGCAGGGACAATCAAAACAGTTGGCACAACAATTCTTCTTGTGACGCGCCTCCGACGATGGTATATTCTCCAGGCAATTGGAACAGAAGTGAGACTCAATCTCATGGCACACACAATAACCGCATCTCAATTTGGGGCAGTGGCGGCAAAAGAATAGCTTATTGATGGGATTCAATATGCCGCAGGAGCAGGCGTACTTCACAGGACATGGTTGCATGAAACTCATTGTGTTTTTTTTCTTCACTTAGATTAATAATTGCCAAATTTCTAATACTTTTGCGTATGACGCGATGACAACAGCTGTAAATGGCAAAGGCACAGTGTGACCGTTTTGGCCAAGCAAGCAGTTTAGTAAGGCCTAATTTTCTTAATGGTAAATGGTCACTCTGATAGATGAATTTGAATTTAAGGCCGTTGGTGTTATACGAGGGTAGAACAGAATGGGATTTTGGTAATTGTCTAGTATAGCGGCCTACTCTCAGAAAATTCCAAAAAAAAATTCCCTTCGATAGATCGCGAATTATGAAGAATTTTCATGCAGAAAAAACGCGGGGTCATCCGTGGTTTTCTTTTTAAACGAATTTTAAAGTTGTAATTTTGCCCATACAAATACATGCTTGATCACATATGCTTTTCGATTTCTGTTTGTTTTTTCAAATAAATATATTAAAATATTATTTTCCTATGACTCAGGGGAACATTTGCTTGAATTTCAATGCGAAAGTGAGGAAATCTTTACACCTATTTGATCTGTTTTGAACTCTTTTCCATGCCACCTATTGAGGTAAAAATTCAAGGCGCGTTTTTTCTAACGTGGTTCCCCTAAGGAAGGGCCCAATCCACTGTCGTCTTCCCCGTGCACTTCCTCTTCCTCCTATGAATTACTATTTTATGTTCATAATTCGCGATCCATCGATGAATATTTTTATTGTACCCAATAAAGTAAAAATCTCGCCTGCGGCGCACATTTTCCATTACTCACCTCAGCAAAATGAATATCATTAACGATGTTTTCTTTTCGGGATTATATAACTGACCAATAGCCAGGAAGATGTTATGGATCCTATCCTTGTGACTTGGGAATCGTTTATATAACATAACCTTGGCCAAATATCCTGGATAGTGCATTTTTTTTCGGCCAAAATGAGGCAACTCGGCCTTCACGTCCCGCCACAGCCTTTCTATGTTTTGTGTGTGTGCTTGTGTAGAGGAATCCACAAAATTTTGAGAATGGTTCACCGTTTGGTGTAGAAAAAAAGTATTTTTGCGGATACTTTCATTGAAATTGCACTGTTTCTTGACTTTTTTTTATTGCCCATGGTTGTAGCAGTCAACTGTTTACGGCACCGAAAGAATAGTTTGCCGCCATCTTTTACTGCTATCTTAAAGTCAGCAGAACAATTTCCACATTTTTTCTTGTTGTAAACATTTGTGACGCTTTAAATACTCAATAACCTCTATATTCGTCAAAGACAAAAATTTCGACACCGTAAAATTGCAATTCGTGCACTCCATTTTGATTAGAATTATTGAATGAACAATAAAAATCCAATTAAATTTGAATTAAATTTGACACATTGCTCAAAACACAATATGTTTTATTAGTTAAAAAATCAAATTTTCAAAATTCGTTTAAAAAGAAACCATGGATGACCCCCGCGTTTTTTCTGCATGAAAATTCTTCATAATTCGCGGTCCATCGAGGCAATTTTTTTTTAATTTTCTGAGAAGTTAAATAAGCTTTCTATACAAAACTATCCAAAGAAATAAAATTTCCATTGAAAAATAACCCAATATGGAACCAACTATAAGCAAAGGGTTTCCCAATTAGAGAAAGACCACCTGCGGAAAGTGGAAAATGAGTTCTTAACATGAACATCCCGAATCCCGAATCCCGTTGGTAATATTTTGTTATGTAGAGCTCAAAAGCTAATCTTTACATTGAAGCTAATCTAAAGAGTTTCATTCATAAATTCTCCGACTATTTTTCCTCTTTAGAGCTAGGTAGGTTGAAATGATTTTAAATCCGATCAAATTGGAAAAAAAAATCTTGTAATCTTTTCCTCCAGTTTTCCGGATTTTTCAAGTTGTGAAAATCCCGATGGTAATATTTGGTTATTAGAAGCTTTGAAAATAAATTTGGAGCTGATTTCCGACTTTCATGGATTTTTCAAAAATATCAAAGTAATGTATTTCCTGAAGACAAATTTTTGAAATTTCCAGATAGAGCTTTCAAAAAGATTTTGGTTCCGATCGAATGAAACACAGTATTTTTTCGCCAATTTTTAGGAAGAAAAACAACAGATTTTCATACAACAGATTTCCGACCATTTTTCTTTTTTTGGGGATGACTTTCTAAAATTTTAAAGTCACTCCCATGTGTTCTACAAATCGCTTTTGACCCCAAAAACGATCCTATTCCCATAAGATTTAGGTCGTTTTTAGGATCGGAAGCGATAGGTAAAACACATGGGACTTACTCCATATTTGGCTATGATTAGCTTAATTTTTGGAACTAATCGCAAAACCCATTTTTAGTGGGTTAATTTTCCGGAAAACTGGTATGCAGTTATTGATGAATTTTTATTTCGATTGTTTTAAAATTAGTTTGGAGCTGATCGGATGATAAACAAAAAAGTTTCTCACAAAAGTTTTCTGCGAATTTTCCACATTTCCCGGCGGAATTTTCCAAAACCCCGCCTTAGTACTCACTTTCGGAGTAAGATGAAACTACAGTAAAAAATTCAGCTTGCTATCTCTTACGGTTTGGGCTGTGCGACGGTCACCAATCAGTCAGGTTGAACTCTTTTATATATATAGATAATTGCCTTAAAACCAGGGAATAAGATGGTAATCAAAACTGGAACCATTAACCATTATAATCCATTTCTAAATATTGTTCAAATTTTCTCCTCTAATTTTGAAAAATTATTTCCAATTTTAAGAAATTTTTCTTATTATCCCATGTGTTCTACAAATCGCTTTCGACCCAAAAACGACACAAAATGTATGGAAATAGGGTCGATTTCGATCGCTTTCTACCAAAAATCGACCCAATTCCCATACAAATTGTGTCGATCGCTTTCTACCAAAAATCGACCCTATTCCATACAATTTGTGTTGTTTTTTGGTTCGAAAGCAATTTTTAGAACACATGGGGGTATATTCACATATTTAATCTAAGGAAAAACCATGGCGTATTTTGCGTTTGATGGTTTTAAAGCGTTTTTAGGGCTGTAATACCATTTAGAGGTCCTCAAAAAGTTTTTTAAGACCCTATTTAGGGCCATATTTGAACGTATTCTTTGAGTAAGTATTCCAGTCTATTTAAAACTTAAAAGACCATTAACGTATTTCTAGTTTTGGCAAAGCTACAGCAGATTTTAGGTTAGTAATAACAATAATAATTAGTTTTAGAGCGTTTTTGGGGACCTTTTGAGGTCCTCAAAAAGTATTTTACGGCCATATTTAGAGCCATATTTGAACGTAGTCTTTAAGTCAGTATTCCAGTTTATTTAAAACTATAGATCATTAACGTAGTTCTAGTTTTGGCGCAGCTACGGCAGATTTTAGGTTAGAAATAGTTTTAGAGCGTTTTGGGGGACCTTTTGAGGTCCTTCAAAAGTATTTTACGGCCTTATTTGGGGCCATTTTGGTACGTAGTCTTAAAGTACGAGTTCTAAACTAACCAAAACTCGAAATATCATTAACGTGGCTCTAGTTTTGGCGAAGTTATGCCAGAATTTATGTTAGCAATAGTTTTAGAGCGTTTTTGGGTACCTTTTGAGTTCCTATAAAAGTTTTTACGGCCGTATTTGGGGCCATATTGGTAAGTAGTCTTAAAGTACGAGTTTTAAACTAACCATAAACTCGAAATATCATTAACGTGGCTCTAGTTTTGGCGAAGTTATGCCAGAATTTATGTAAGCAATAGTTTTAGAGCGTTTTTGGGTACCTTTTGAGTTCCTATAAAAGTTTTTTACGGACGTATTTGGGGCCATATTGGTACGTAGTCTTGAAGTACAAGTTCTAAACTAACCAAAACTCGAAATATCATTTACGTGGCTCTAGTTTTGGCGAAGTTATGCCAGAATTTATGTTAGTGATAGTTTTAGAGCGTTTTTGGGGACCTTTTGAGATCTCCAAAAAGTATTTTACGGTCGTATTTAGGAACGTACTCTTTAAGAACGCGTTCCAAAGATTAATTTATACACCCTAATTTATATATATATATTAAAGAGCCAGAGCAAGCCCATAGGCATGATTTTTTTCGGGAATTCAAGAGCTTGGATTAGATTATCGAATTGAATGCAAACCAAGCGTTTTATGGAGAGTTACGCTAACTTTTACAAATGACCAAGTTTCTAATAGTAAAAAGTGATTATCAAAATCGGAGTTGCCCAAATTATTTATTTATATTTCCAGAATTATCTATTCAGGAAAATGCAAAGCCTAGGGCATCCCCATTGTGCATTTCATCGGAAGGAGCTGAATGGTAGTGCCCTATCTAGCTAGTTTGTCTACTGGTTCACAAGTTTCCACAAACAAAAGTCTTTACAAATTTACAGGACACTCCTGAACCCTTTGAACCTTTGGTCAGGGTACAAAAATACCAATATCATGGAATACAAATATAACAGAATTATCAACAAATAACTAAAAACAGTTTCTTAAGGTAAGTTTAAAATAGTACATTAGTTTTTAAAGAGGAGAGATCTACTTTATTTTAAACGAAAAAGATAAGCATAGAAAAGCAAAGCGATAGAGTTCGCTTAGCTTAAAACGCGGCACACGTTGAACTTATTACAATTCTGGATCAGCTTTTACATGATCCGCAAACAATTCTCCGTTTCACATTCCTCTGTAATTTGTTCTACATAAATAAAAAATATTTATTTACGATATGTGCCGCCTTGTTTATTATATAAAATGCCTACCCCAAAAGTGGCCAATTAGCATATCAATGGGAAAAAAATTTAAATGAATCGTTTGAATGGGGCTTTGAGAAGTGAGTTTATTACGCTTACTTTACGTTCCAAGCAAATAATTTTGCACTGTTGCGAATTGTGTAGAAAAAACTTTGCATAAGTTGTAATTGTTGAAAAAGAAATGCAAATAGATGGTATAAAGTGAAAGAAGCTGTGGGCTATATATATTAATGGTAATTATTTATAGTACAAATTTTGTGTAGAGAAATGTAGAAATTCAACCATTATAAAAATCTCTTATTTTAACTTATTCAAGGAGCCTAATATGGGTAAATAAGCATTACACAAAAAAGCTGACCCTTGCAATTCCCAACTGTTTAAGGTATTGATTGCATGGAAAGGGCAATTGGCCAACCTACAGTATTCAGCAAAAAGCCTACTGATGATAGGACCGGGAGGTCTTTGAAACAGTACTGTATAGACAACCTGCTCTTTATGATGTAATTCATGTTGTGAGCAAACACAACTAGCTGAACTCGATTTGGAAACGACTCTTCTCTCCTTTACCAACTATCCAACATTTTAATATATATATCTATATATATAAAAGAGTTCAACCTGACTGATTGGTGACCGTCGCACAGTCCAAACCGTAAGAGATAGCAAGCTGAATTTTTACGTAGTTTCATCTACTCGAAAGTGAGTACTAAGGCGGGGTTTTGGAAAATTCCGCCGGGAAATGTGGAAAATTCGCAGAAAACTGTTATATGAAACTTTTTTGTTTATCATCCGATCAGCTCCAAACTAATTTTAAGAAAATTGATATGAAAATTCAACAATAACTGCATACCAGTTTTCCGGAAAAATTAACCCACTACACCCCTATGGGTGGAAAATGGATTCATTTTTGAAGCAAATCATACCCAAATTTGAAAGACAGTCTCATGTGTTCTACCTATCGCTTTCGACCCTAAAATGACCCAAATTGTATGGGAATAGGGTCGTTATTGGGATCAAAAGTAATTTGTAGAACATATAGGAGTGACTTTCAAATTTTAAAAAATTATCCCCCAAAAATACAAAAAATGGTCGGAAAACTGTTGTATGAAAATCTTTAGTTTTTCATCCGGACAACTTCAAACTTTATTTTACATTTTGGAAAATACAAAAAAATTTGTAAAAAAAAATGTTTGAAAAAAAAAATCCTCCATTCGATCGGACCCAAATTCTTTTTGAAAACTCTATATGGAAATTTCAATAAAAACTGCATTCATTTTTAAGCTGCACATACAAAAATATGAAATTTTGAAATTTTTTCAAATATTTCATGAAAGTCGGAAAATGGACGGAATACTGATGTATGGTTTTTATCCTATCAGCTCCAAATTTATTTTTAAAGATTTAAATAAGAAAATATTACTATAGGGATTTTTGAAAATTTTGGAACTGAAGCAAAAATATTGAAAAATTTGTTTTCCAATTTGATCGGATTTAAAATCATTTTCAAATCTACCCCTATAGTCGGAAAATAGGCGGATAATTTATGAATGAAACTCTCTTTATTTTCATTAGATTAGCTTCAAGGTAGAGATTAGCTTTAGAGCTCTACTCAACAAAATGTTACCAACGGGATATTCCAATTTTGATATAACCCAGAAAATTAACGGAAAATGGTTAGAAAAATGTATTTTGTTATTCATGCTCATGTTTAAATACTTCGTTTTTTACATAAGTGCGAGCGAAGCCGCGGGTATACGCTAGTAAATATATATAATATTTATAAATATAAATAGCTATTCTTTTTCTTTTTTAAAATTTTTAATGTATATTTAAAACTTAAAATTTATAAATAAAATATTGTTTTAATTATAAGTTATTTAGGTACTTTTCAACTTACAACTAACTCTTAAATAAACATTCCTCATCATCAGTCTGTACTCTCAAGCTTAAGCCCAGATCAGTGTGTCTAGCCAAAGAAATTGGGCACAAACAGCTTCTTGCGCTTGGCATGTGTCTGCTTATAGCGCACCAGGGGTGTATATCTCACATTATTGGTCTGTGCACTGTCATCAGTATCAGTATAGGCATCCTGACGACGTTGATTGGTAGCTGAATTTCCATAAACAGGCGCAATATAGCCATCGTCTACATAATAATATCCTGGGTTAAGTTTCTTCAAACGATCCTGGGTCAAAGGTTTGCCATAGGTCAGGGAATACGAACTGGCTGGATTGGAATAGTAACGAGAATTATCATAATTCTCATAGCTATCGAGTCCATAGTAAGTGGGTGTGGCTCTGCATTGCATGAGGCTGATTATTAGGCAGGCCCAAGTGTAGAATTGCTGTTGTGTTGTATAAAATTCAGTTAGCTAAGGTGTCTAAGGGAACGTAATTGTAAGCTCCCTCTTACCGTTAGATCCATTTTTATTTTTTTTGTAATATCCGTTTTTGATTTTTGCTTGTGGAGGAGGTGTTGTGTATGCTCTCTGAACGTCTGTTGAGTTCTGTGTGAGTTAGTCCCAAAGAACCTTTCCTTTTATATACGAAAATGCTCGTTAATTCGCACCCTAATGTGAAAATGGCAAACCAGATGCCCTGCAACCGCAGCGCAGCTATGACGCAAGTTTTCGAAGGAAAGGCAAAATGTATAAGTTGCCTCTAACATATTTTAAAATGTGATTCATGTGGCCGAAAAGGCACTAATTGCTGGAGCGGGTCTAGTTTGATTTGGAAAAATTACAATGCGGAAAGGTTTAAATTTCCCCATTTTTAATTACGTTTTGTTTTTTTAAAGCGTCACACATGACGTATGATTAATATTTTTGGGTACCAGGCGCTGTGGTCAAGGGTGGTAATTTTTTGTGATCTTAATATAGATGACACTCTGACTCAAATACTTTAGGGGGCTTGGAGGTAAGGCGAAAGGGTGTGTGTGTGTGTGTGTGTGTTTGTATTTTCATAGCTTTGTTAATAGATTTATTTTGTATTTTGTCACACGTCCGGCAAAGGGATGCACTCGGCTGACTCAGGAAGTAAAACACACACAATGGCAATAAATATCTAACATATTTGACAAATATTTTTATTGATGATAACGACAAATCTGCGAACTTAAAATAGGGCAACGTGAAGTAAACTCAACAGAAGTCAAACCCATAGGTCAAGGATAGTACACTAAACTGAATGGGTTATTAATATCTGAGAGTGGCTAGCCAGCCATCCATTAGGTTTAAGAGCAATGGGAATAATTTGCTGATTATGTAAATCCGGGTTGTAACCGACTTATTCTACACGGGTTGAACCTTTATCGATGTATTTACTCGGCCGCTCGGGTCCATAAACACATTGTGTTCATTTTTTTTTTACAACATTAAGAAAATTCTGATATCGTTTTGAAAAGATTTTATTATCAGATGTGAACTGGTTGGGAATCGCTTACCAAAAACTGACACGCAACGCGGAATATGCAAAGCTTCAAAAATTTCAAAGATATGGCTCAGAACCTCTTTTGAATCGGTTCAGCGGGTTCGAATCAAGATTTCTAGCTCTAAATATAACTTAAATAAATATACAATTTCAAGTCCTACAACTTTCAACTACAACTATTCAAAATCTTTCTTGAACCAGTTAAATATTTGTTTCCATATAACTAACCTACACATCAAATATGGTCGAAGATATGGCTCTGCAATCGTTCGAACCGGTTCACAGACTTGGGACATAGCCTATGACTCTTTCCTAATCGATGAATAATAAAGATCTGTTTATCAGAGATATGTTTCTAAACCACAAGTGAATTGGTTTAAGCCGCTTTCGAACCGGTTCACAGCCGTAGGTCATAGCCTATGACTCTTTCCTGATCGACATGAACATGCTGTGAAAATTTCATTAAGATTTGTTCAGTGGTTCCAGAAATATGGCTCTGAACCACTTTTAAAACAGGATTAAACCGGTTTCGAACCAGTTCACATGAAGATCTGTTCAAACATACATAAATACTTTAACTTTTTTATAAATGTATAGGTTTTTCTAAAGTGTTGTAATTCGATTTTGTAAAAAAATAATCAGGCCTGTTTCCGTTTCCGATTTCGATCAAATTATGCGGAACGGAAATGAGGTCCCGTTTTAAAAACCGATTGTCTTATTAGACGAAAACCTTCAAATTAAGTATCTTCATTCGACGTTTTAAATATATAAACGAATCTAAGATATCGAAAAAAGAACCTCCACAATTCCGATCGATAGGATTCGGTAAAGAGAACAGGACCTGATTATTTTGTGCTTATGTTAGACAGCAACCGATTGAGTAATATATATATTTTATATTATGTTTCCTGAATAACCGAAACAAATTTAAGGTACCGAGGAATTCTAAAGGTCGATTTTGTCTTATTTTGAAATTAGTTGCATTTTATTGTATAAATCCGCACGGATCGGATGACATTTAATATTAAAACTCGGTCGAAAAATAGGTATTTGTGAGGGAAATGCAGGAATAACAGATTATGTTCGAAACTTCCGTGTTTTACTGATAGATATTGAGTTTTAAATTTTACCAGCTTTCTGAACATTTTCGCGGCCTATGGCTTTATGGTTCTCGAATTGATCTTTTTATGATTGAGGGGCATAAAACAATATCTAATTGGGTCACGTGACAAAAGGCTTTTTATCAAATTGTTCGCTAATTAAAAGATACGGGTGTTAAATAACGTTGGCACATATTTTAGACCGTTCGTTCATTATATTTTGGATATCTTGAGCTAATTTAAATTTTTTGAATATTATAAAAAATTATACTGGTACCGGAACGGAATAAAAATCTGGATACCGTATCGAAACCGAAAACCGAAATAGAACCTAAAACCGAAATTTTTATTTCGGTACGTACCGGAACCGGTACTAGAACCGATATTCATTTCGGGATTAATCCCTGGTTCTTAATATCTGGAAATGCATTTAAATGTTCTACAAAGTTCTACAAAATTTGGTTAAAGTCGGGTGACTTTATCCTATAAAGCTGCCTTAGAATAGATCGGTCGAAGAATGTGTCTTACTTAGGACCGATTTCTTAACTCCTACATAGCACTAAGTGTGACATAAACCTATAAATAACAGAATAAATTGTGAGTTTATCTGATACATAGCAGCTATATAGAAGATGAAAAATCGGCCCTTAGAAAACTTGTTTGTTTTTTGATGACAGTGTGATTAAATTTTCATGATATATCCAATTTTTTCGGTTAAATCTGTTGCAAGTGTGTTAAAACTTCGGCGCAGACAAATACTACGTTTATACGCACAAAATGTATCATGATAAATGACCTTAAAAGTATGCACCATTTATTTGCTTTAATAGTTGTCTATTTCTACGATTCGTTTTTATAATTTACATTGAGCATTAAAACATATAGTTGGAGCAGTTAAAATTATTCGAAATAAAAAAGGCGTTAAGGTAAAATATAAAAGAAAAATGTTCTATAATTAT
Source organism: Lordiphosa mommai (assembly GCA_018904225.1). Taxonomy (NCBI): domain Eukaryota; kingdom Metazoa; phylum Arthropoda; class Insecta; order Diptera; family Drosophilidae; genus Lordiphosa; species Lordiphosa mommai. Next base: position 36,868 of record JAEIFT010000388.1, on the reverse strand, counting down.
TCCTATTCAAGGATATAGCATACTTTGAAGGGCATTTATCATGATAAATTTTGTGTGTATAAACGAGGTAAAAGTTAGCTTAAATACTCGTTTTTTGTATAGTATTTTAAAGCCACAGGACAGGACTTGTTTAATGTCTTCTTATCCCGAGATTCCTTGGGTTAATTCTCTTAAGTCTCCACCTGGATGTTATAGAGGAAAGCGAAGCAGCTATAGCTGGTAGATATGATTATATGATTTAAATATTGTATTTACTGAGACATATTTGAATATTTATAGTTTTTTTTCGAAATTTATAATAAAACTATTTTAAAAAGCCTAAAACACTGATAAGCACCCCTTTTATAGTGTACGTAAAGCTACAAATGTAAATGTGTCCTCTTTTAACACACATACACTTCAATTAAATATATAAATGGGGACAGTCCATTAATTTTCTATAAATCTATAAATTTCCATTGTTTTCAAAAATTTGAAGTTGCTAATATGGGGGAAGTAGAAGAGACTTGGTGCCATCCACTGCTTGGGTGAACAGTCAGAGTCTTTTAAAAGTCTAGACTTCCCGTCTTTATTATTAATTAAATTATTTTTAACCACATTGAACTTGCTAATTGATTAAGTATATGCCGCAAATTTATATAAATATATAACCCATATCATATCAATATAAACAACTTGTTGTGCTGCAGTTGTTTTCCACAACTTTGAATACCCTTTTAGGTCTTAGAGGTAAGAGGGTAGGTTAAGTTAGAGCATAGCGATGCTGGATAAAGTGATTGAAAATTGAAGGCCATTATTTGAATAAAATTATCTTTAAAGGCCTCTTTCCAGATTACATGAAAATTGATTTCTGCACAATAATTCATATGAATAGAAACACTTTTAAAAAGCTCTGAAAGCTGAATGTTTTTGAAAAGCTGTCTTAGGCTGAGTTCACATTGTGACAAATGACAAGCTATTTACAATGAATACAAGACATCATAAAGGCCTACTAGATTGTCATGTCTCACGAGTCCAACAGTGTAAACTCAGCCTTATTTATATGAAGTATAGTGCTTAAATTAATTTGCAGATCATCTGGAATGAGGCCTTAAAACATAAATGTCAAAAATTGTCTTTAAGGATCATAGTAAAGATTTCTAAATTCAACTTTTTATAAAGAGAAAGTCTAAATCAGTTTGAAATTAATTGATCTCAGTATTTTATTTCAATCCATCTTTTTATAACTGTTAAAAAAAAAACAATTTATTTTATTATTTCAATGCTGAGAGCTTTGGCTCTCTCCACATTTCCTGCCTGCATAATGTTAATGCTCTGTTAACTGACATACATTATGATGCACTTAGAGGTTATTTATCACTTTCTCACTAAGTAACGGGGTAATATGGAAGTCGGGCAAGGTCGAGCTCCCTTTCTTTTTTTTTTTGGTACATGTTGTGTAGCATCGTAATATTCCATATCTCCATCTCCCAAGATAGACAGCCACAAAGCAAATATTTTTGCCAGCTGCCACACAATAACAAACAATGGGGGAAAAGGTGCGAGAATTGGCGAAAAATATTAATAATATAAAAAAAATATTCATGATCAATCTGTGCATCTGGATCACATTACGTATACGCCTGTGATGGACTGCAAAATGAAATGAAATTTTGCTGTAAGCAAAGTTATGTCGGGCAGCCGGTTTGAATTTGTTGACAAATTTCATACCCCTCAGCTAATTATACAAATAGGTGACAGTTGACAGTTGATTGTAGCAGCAACTGTTGGGTAAATTTCCTAGGTCCATTGATTTCTTTGTTCGAAATTCAAGTGTGAAATATAAATATCTAAATTTTTGCTATATTGCCGAATTTAATTATAGCTTCTTTTTTCTTTCGGGCCTTAGAAGAAGAATTGATTTATTTTACAATAGATTATGGAAATTTTTGCAACCTTAGAGAACTTGGATGAGAATCAACTTTTGTGGCCTCTGAGCACGTTTTTATCCCACTCACGACTTTTTAAATTCCTTTCTTAGCATAATCGAGGGACAAACATTTGCTTGGCAGGCAAAAAATACTTAAAACGAGGGCAGTTTGATAAGTTGTATAAATCACAGCTACTGTCCACTATCAGCTTTTAATAGATTATTGTCAAAATTTGAGCTATTGATCAGCCATTGAAATTAGACATCCTCGTGAATTTCGACAAAATATAAAAAAAATTTAAAGAATTGGTTTTCTAAATTATGTTGTATAAATTGATTGATATGTGTAATTGTCTGTGGCTCTTGGACATCTCAATAAAGTCGGTTCCTCACATTGTACATCAATTATAATTAATTTTGTTAATAAATTAAGCTAGAGATCGGTCTACCACACTTTGAAAGTAGGTATAAACAATTTATTTAGTATTTTTTACGAAATTTTTACTTTAAAATTTCGAAAAATGGAAAAAAATCAGGGTTCGTAAAATAACACACATTATTCTTTACACGCAAGTAACAACCTAAAATATAAAAAAAAATAATTATTTTTAGACATGAAAATAACAAATTTTACATATGAAAAAAATTTTTTCATGTTACTAAAACGAACATTTTTAATACGACTGTTTTTTACAGGTGTAAAAGAAGACAGCCCAAATTATTGACATGGCTGTAAATAACAATCGTGTCAAAAAAAATAATTTTTCAAAATATGCATATATAAAATTAAATATATGGGCATTTCCACCAAAAGGTCCACCGAGACCAAAAAATTTTAAAGTTATTCCAAAACCCCTTGCTTTATGATATTTTCATAGGGAAAACAGTCAAATTGTACTAATATAAACTAATTTTACATTTATTTATAACCCACTTCGAGATATTCAAAAGCAAAGTCGAGAAAGCTCAACTATTCTCAGTATGATATATCCCCTGCACTTTTTTGTTTTGATAATTGTTCTTTAATGTCTTTCTTTATGCATTGACTTTTGCATTCTTAAATCTTTCCAAGGATACAAAGAGTCAAATAAAAATGCAAAAGAGACTATGCGATTGGTAAATAACGTAATTTTTTGATTTGCATCATCGTATTTTTCGATGTCCCGTGCGACATTGAAAAACAACATTTGTTATCTGTGCGTCAAAAGTACATGTGGAAGGCTTATCAATATTGAGTACAAATAGTGATTTTTAATACAATTCAAATAAAAAAGAATCATTCTGAAAAATGAGAATATTTGTGATCTGGATACTTATATAAAGTTGGTCCCGTGCGACATCGTCAGTGTGAAATTCAAAAATTTTTCTTACATGAATGATTTTTTTTTTTTGAAATCAAAGTTTTTTATTTTTTTATATCTAAATGAGCAAAAACGGCGGCGAAAAAAAAATTTAAAGAGCCTGCATACGGTAGAGAAAAAAATTAAAGTACGATCCAATATTTTCAAAAATTTTTTTGTTTTTTGTTATTATGCGAAAATAAATACATTGAAATCTTTTGTTGACTTAAAAACATTTTAACTCCGCTTATTTATATATAATTTCCTTAAAAGAGTTACTGAAATAACATTATTATTATGACGGAAGAAAATGTCCCATACGACATGTCCCGTGCGAAAGTGCTTAAAATTGAATTTTAAGAAATGTATAAGTTTATTTTGGGTAAAATCAAAACCGTTTTTAAGTGTCATCAATGTGCAATGTTCTTAAATTTAACAGATTGAAATATTGCCTCAGGATTCGCTAAAATCGGCTTGTCAATTGTTGGTCGCAAAAACCACTTCTGTTTTTGTCCCGTGCGAATGCCTTGGTTTTTTGTAATTATCTTGAAAAAAATTAATTGCCCAAAATCAACCTTAGCAAATAATAGGCAATAAGTTAAGCCTTTTGTCAAATCAAAAAATACGTTTTTTTTTACTTTTTCAAAAAGTGTACGAAGGTCCAGTTCGACATAGGAAATGCCCATATGAAAAAAAAAGAACATTTTTTATTTAAATTTTCAAAAAAAATAATTTTTCATGTAAATTCGTTTATTTTAATGTCTTTAAATAATTATTTTTTACATTGATGTTATTTATCATGGCGTGAAAATAATATTTGTAGATTTTACAAACCCTGGAAAAAATTAAGCAACTGTTTAAAAAAAAGGTTCGTGCAAAAAAAAATTAAAAGAAAATCGATTTTGTTGGCCAATTTAGCACAGATTTTAAAGAGCTATAACTTAAACGACGAAGAATTAATGCCTTTATTTAATTATGAAACTAAATAGAGGTCTTTATTTAATTTCGAATTTTAACGATTTCTTAAAGTCAACATTTTGTTGTATTAAGAAAATATATAACTCCCCATCTCTCTGGCTAAGATACCAGCCCAAACATACTTTCCAACTCCTACACTTAAGCCAGAACAGGATTAGAACTAAAATAGAGAAACTCGCCACATCAAAAAATTTATAGGCAACCCTCGTACATGAACGTCTCTAACTGATAAGCCAAATATAAACATGGCTTGCAAATAAAAGCAAACACAATAACTGGTTAAAGCTGGGCAAACAAGGGTATTAAACTGATTATGATTTATGCACATAAAAGACCATTTGCTACGCCAGAGTGGATGTGGGTAGCACAATTTGGTCAAATAATAATAATAATAATTGTACCGTTTTAACCCCAAACACATTGCGCAGGCCGGAAGACAGAGTGGCCTCTCTTTACACATTGTTGATTTCCTTATTTACCGAAAATAAGTTGTGAGCATAGGTTTTCTATTAGCAGCGGGGCTTACGTGTAAATTTTAAATTTGGCATCAATCCGGCGCCAGTGACCAAAATACTATCCCACCAACTAATTGCCAGGACACGCTCCGTTAACTCCAAGTGCGTCACTGTCATTTTAACATTTAATTACCATCAATTCCCCCTCCTCCCCTGAGGCTTTGCGTCGGTGTTTGGTGTATTTTTGTGCGCCACAGACTCGTCTTTGGATATTAGTTGCAATTATCTACTTATTAGCAATGTGACAAATGAACCGACGCGTGCGGATGGCTCACATGTTCACGTGATGGCGGTCAGTTCAAAGTAAACACGATCTATAGTTAGACAAAAGTTAAAAAAAAAGGGGGTAGAGATTCATAGAGATTCGAGTGAATGGAACTAAGTGTGTAGTTAGGCGGATTTGAAGTCATATGGACACAAATTTCCCACAATAACGAGGTGACAAATTGTGGGAAAACTGTTAATTTTTATGCGACATATCAAATGGGGATGTCCCTGGTGTACGTGCAGTTGGCAATCGAACTTTTTATAAAGTCTACTAAATCAAGTACCAAATAAATTACGAAAACCTTACGGCATAAGGTTTTTAGTTCATTCAGGCTGGAATGACACTGTAAATTTTAAGGAGCAATTTTAGTCACAATTTCTCTTTTTTTGGAGAAATGTCGTTGGTATAAGCGAGTCAGAGTTTGCTTTAATGGGACGAAAAATGCCTTTGATGAGACTGAGATGCCACAAACCAGCAACTTTTGTCTATTAATGAAAAAATTGTGATTATAATTGTCTCTAAAAATTTAAAGTTTCATTCCCGCCCTTTGATTTTTTAAAGAAATCAAGGATTTGCATTATATATATGTTAATACCTGGCTAAACAGCCCCAAAGGGCCCAGCCAAGCTTCTCCCAAAGATATGCAATAGATTTTCAAAATGAAACTAGGCAAGGTCCAGCTTATACTGATTTTAGTGGAAACTTGTATCTGTTTTTTTCTTCAAGTCAGATTTTGGTAGCATTTTTTGTGTTTAAAGTAGCAAAAAGTGTCTATTTTGACTATGTTTGGGCATTTTTGGTGCACAGAAAAAAAACCATTTAAAATGGATATTATAATAACATTTTTAAAGGATATTAAAATACTAATTTTCATATCCTTTGGACATTTTTCAGCTTTATTGGAGGCAAAATAAAGGTCAATTTAACATAATTCATGCTCAAATGAATGAATAAAAAAGGATATTATTAATATCCAGTTCATATGTATATGGAAAATTTCAATTGATCATCAATAAATATCCTTTTTTCTTGTATTTATTGTAGTACCATTTCTTAAAAGAATTTTTACAGACTATACAGCGATTTTTTTTTAAACAAACAAATTACATTTTAAATTTCAATATAAGATTGTAGTCCTGAATTTATTCGCAACAACTGTAAGTCAACCTCCAGATTCAAACAGAGAGTCAAGCCCTATTCTCCTCCATATAATTGATTTTGAATTTAATTTGATCATATTGGCGCTTTTATTTTAGAGAATTATTGGCTCTTCAATAGCCACACAGATAGATAAAACAAATTTTTTTAAAAAATTTTTCTGTGTTGAAAATTATTTTTGAAGAATTTTCAAAATTTTCCTTATTTATTTAGGCCATTTTTTGTCATTGGTCTTACATATTTCGATTTAGCTTCCGTTACCCTACACCGACTTGAAAATGAATTATACGAAATCACTACCACTTTATGGGCCTACAAATAAGTCAAAGATAATGTAATTTTTCGCATTTTTTTCCACAAAAACTTTTACATAATAAATAAAAAAAAAAGTGTTTAAATTTCTTCTTCAATTAGGCTTCAAACTAGCAATTGTGTGTTTAAAGTTCAAAATTGTTGCCTAGTGTAATTTGCTCACTAGCTTACACTTTCTCTCTTTCTTATGTGAATGTTGTTGTGACTGTTTCTAAGTCTCTCCTTTTGGTTTTTGTGGCTGAGCTAAAGAGAAAGTATTGCAAACGAATGACCACAACAATTCCATACGAAAGAGAGTTAAGCTCTCAATTGTTCTCACAAAAGTTAGTCAAGTCCCAAACCATCAAGTCAATAATTAACAACAACAAAATCAATTAAACAACAAACGAAGGATTAATCTCTGGAATTTGGCCCATATCCGCGGCCTTTCGTAATTAATTATGTTTTCCCCATAAAAAGAAAATAGCTCTCACTCACCTACTGATGGCAGCAGCAAAATCAATAGCTCCTTTTAATTTATGTATGGTTATCCATTTGTTTGTGTGTGTGCACAAAAAAAAAAAAAAAAAAAAAAGCGAGACAAGAGATTTGCTATTTAATCGCGCATTCTCCATCGCGAACTTTATCACAAAATCAGAATGGCCGACTGAGGCTTAAATCCTCGCTCTCTCTCTCTCCGCTGAGCAACTCGCGACGTCGACGTTTGCCGCAACAACAATATCGGCAACTCCCACACATCTTTGTGTGTGTGTGTGTGCACCAAAAAGAAAAAACATAAAACGAGACACAAGAGGACATATTTTCGCTTGTATTTTTCACCCGTATTGCAGTATCCTCTCATTCACTTTGCTCGTTCAACTGCGCTTCCAACGCTACGCAATCAAATGCCTTCTCGTCTTTGCTAACAGACTCACAAAAGGGCGCCCCCCCTTCTCCCCAGCTTTGCAAATTTTATATTTTCCACTCACTTGGCTAATTTATTCACATTTAATAAGCCAATTTAACTGCGCAATTGCCAACACGAACTTCACCGCAAAATCAAAATGGACGACTGAGGCTTAATCCTCGCTCTCTCTCTCTCTCTCGCTAAGCAACTCGCGACGTCTGCGGCCACAGCTCCCACATATTCATATGTTTGTGTGTGTGTGTGCACCAAAAAGAAAAAACAAAAAACAAGACACAAGAGGACATATTTTCGCTTGTATTTCATTTGCCCGCACTTCTGCCCGACTTTGCGAATATTTTGAAACTTTTTCCACTCACTTGGCTAATTTATTCACAATTAATTAGCAAATTTAACTGCGCAATTGCCGCCACGAACCTTACCGCAAAATCAAAATGGACGACTGAGACAAAGAGCGAGGACTCTCTCGCTGCATAACAGAACTCTGTAAAGAGGCCCCAGTTCATGATCCAATTGGAATGCCGTTACTGTTTGATTAGATCGTCTACCTTGAGCGCCTTAATAAATATGCTAAGAGTAGCATATCTTGAGCTTATATAACAAATGTGATTGTAATAAAAATTGGTAGATTAATAAATTAAATATATACGCTTATATGTGCTATGTTAAAAAATGGCAACAATTTTAAAACAACGAAATGACAAAAGCTTGGCCTTCAAAATATTAGGAATTTGAAACATAATGAGACAATGTAAGCCCAGCCTTACTTATGCTCCAAGATCTAGGTGTTCTTACAGACATTCTGTTATTTTTAATTTATTTTAATTATCTACATATACCGAAAAGAAACGACTAAAGCTCAAAACCAAAGCCTGAACTAATATTTACAATTTTTTAAAATCTATTACTTTTAATTTATTTGAATTATCCACGTATACCGAAAATAGACGACTAAAACTAATATTTTGAATTTTTTTAAAATCTGTGTTAGAGAACCGAAAAGATTTCAATTCGTTTTAATTTTGCCTAATTCAAATTTAAATTTAACGCGCTTCTACTATCTAAGTAATCGATAACTCTGTGCAACTCTGTGTCTAAAGTGACCTTACTCAATAATAGCTAAATTTGGTGACAAAATGGCTAAATTGACAACACTCTCTCTGGTTCTGGCAATTGTGAAATTCAAAACAATTCTTAATTAATTGCAATTTAACCATGGCCGGTGCCGGCATTGAAGGAGTTTACTCCATACGCCTGGTCATAGCTGATTTCTATATGGAGAAGCCCATATTTGGTCTGGATCCCTGCTATTCTGAGCTGCGCGGCAAGGAGATCAAGAGGGTAAGATCAACCTGCATACTTTTGGTTACCATTAACTTGAATCCCTTCTCTAGGTGCCCATTGTGCGCATATTTGGAGCCAATTCTCAGGGACAGAAAACCTGCATGCATGTGCATGGCATTTTTCCCTATTTCTATATACCCTATGACAAGAAAGATTTCGAGTCTCTGGAGCGCGGTATTTTACAAATAGCCATGCAATTGGATAAGGCCATCAATATATCCCTGGGTCAGGGCAGCTCAACGGCCCAGCATGTGTTCAAAATTCAATTGGTCAAGGGCATGTGAGTTATATACAATCCCTCTGAATCCTTTATAATTTTGGCCATTTTTTAGACCCTTCTATGGCTATCATCGTGGCGAGCATCAGTTTCTCAAGATTTACATGTTCAATCCCCGGTTTGTCAGACGTGCCGCCAATCTGCTCCAGAGTGGTGCCATTTTAAGCAAGAATTTTAGTCCACACGAGTCGCATGTTCCCTATATACTTCAGTTTATGATTGATTTTAATCTGTATGGCATGAGCTATGTGCATGTGCCACTGGAGGTGGTCAAGTTTCGACGTGGCAGCGAGGAAGAAGGTGGGTTTGACTCTCATTCGTTTGTATACCCATTTAAGCCAAGTCCCTTTGCAGTGGTGCCCTATGAACAGATAAAGCCACAGCAGCTAATGGACATCAGCAAGGCCAAGAAAATGTCCTGCAGTGCCCTGGAGGTGGACATAAGTTCCAATTTTATACTAAATCGCTTTCAATTGGCTCATCGTAGCAGCCAAAGTGGACATAAAAATCCAGGCATTGAGGCCATTTGGCATGATGAGCAAGTAAGACGTCAAAAAGATGTAGATAAACAGGTATGTGTATGTCTAGATAGCCCTGAATCAGTTTTAATTAGTTTCAGTTTAGTTTCCAGTGCTGGAATTGCCACCCACTCAAGAGCGAACCCAGGTGGAAATAGCTGAAAGTGATATATTCTATCGCACAGCCTTGGAGAGTAAACTCTTAAGCCTGGAACAATCTTCAGTAAGCGAGCACACCTTGTCGGATCAAACAAATGTCAGCCTAATGCAGCAGTCTAGCAAGGAACAGCGACGCACTTTCAATTTGCAAAAACTAATGGCCAATGCTGTATATCCCGAGGAATGCTCCCAGCAACAACAACAGCAGCTGATAAATGCCTCCTTTATACAAAATCATTTAAACTGCAGTAGCCTAACTAGTGTGTCGTCTAAAGAGCAGGAAGAGGCTGATTATTTGGAAGACACTTTGGTGGATGAGGAGCTAATACGAAGTCTAAGTCAGCCTCAAGGAGGAGCAGTGCCCCTCGATGCCACCTGTAAGTTTGATTTCATTTTCAAACTAAGCTTACTAATTTATTCCTTTTTAGTAAGAGAAGAGGATCTGGAACTTTTGGAAGTATTACAGCAGCTGGAAGAGGCAAATGATCAAGATAACCACATAGATCTAGACAGCTCCTTGGCTCCTTTGTCACAGCAGCAGCAGCCACAACAGCAGCAGCCTAAGAATTGTATGTAGCCAAGCCAACCCCCAACCAGTTTCAGCTAATTCAACATATTTCAATTTTCAGTGGATGAAGAGGACTGCCAATCGGATGAGGAGGCCAATCAGAGCAACAAACATGACTTTTCCATGGCCTTGGATAACTTAGATGAGCTACTGCTTAAACTTACACAAAGTCAACCCTTGTCACAGGTTAAGCTACCTCAAATTGATGGCTCTGATGATCGTTTGCAGTTAACCCCTGTTAAGGCCAAGAGAAGTCCCACACGTACACCCATTAAATCACCACGTACACCCAAATCTAGTGCAGCCAAGAAATATGCACCCTTGCCTTTGATTTTCTCCAGCAACTCGGCGAAAAGTAAGTTTTTACTAAAGGTGGAAAGGGAATATTGGATTCATCTCCAATTCTAGGACTAGGAGCAACAGCCGAGTCGATATTAACATGTCCGTCTGTCCGTATAAACGCTGAGACCTCTGAGATGGTAAGAGCTACAGATTTGAAGTGTATGGAACATAAACTCCTTATACTGGGCAGGCAGATCCAATTTATATTTTAATTTCCCCTCCCCCGGAATTTGAAAAAACCCTCATATCTTTCACAATTTTGGAGTTAGGTTGTTCGAACCTTCTAGACATATATTCTACTCTTCCTTACCTAACAAGTCCCCATACCTAATTTCCCGATCAGATGAACGATAGTAGAGTTGCCACCCCTGCAATTTGAAAAAATCCTCAAATCTTCCACAATTTTGGAGTTAGGTTGTTGGAACCTTCTAGACTTATATTGTACTCATCATTACTTATAGAACCCCCATACATAATATCCCGATCAGATTAACAATAGTAGAGTTACCACCCCGGAATTTGAAAAAATCTTAAAATCTCGTACAATTTTATAGTAAGGTTGTTCGAACCTTCTAGATATATATTTTACCTATTAATATTTATCGAGCCCCAATACAATGTTTTCCGATCAGATGAACGGCAGTAGAGTTGCCACCTCTTCAATTTTAAAAATCCTCAAATCTTCCACAATTTTAAAGATAAATTGTTCGCACCTTCTAGACATATATTCGACTCATCATTACTTATAGTGCTGCCATACATCATTTCCCGATCATATAAACGATAGTAGAGTTGCCACCCCCGTAATTTGAAAAAACCTCATATCTTCCGTAATTTTAAAGATTGATTGTTCAAACCTTCTAGACATAAACTTTACTCATCATTTCTTATAGAACCCCCATACATCGTTTTCCGATCAGATGTACAATAGTAGAGTTGCCACCCCCCCTAATTTGAAAAAATCCTCATATCTTCCACAATTTTAGAATTAGGTTGTTCGAACCTTTTTGACATATATTCAACTCATCATTACTGATAGAACCCCCATACATTATTTTTCGATCAGTTGAACGATAGTAGAGTTGCCGCCACCGCAATTTAAAAAATCTTTAAATCTTCCACAATTTTGGAGTTAGGTTGTTCGAACCTTCTAGACTTATATTCTACTCATCATTACTTATCGACAAACATCCATTTCGCGATCAGATGATTGATAGTAGAGTTACCACCCCCGCAATTTGAAAAATTCCTAAAATCTCACACAATTTTGGAGTTAGGTTGTTCGAACCTTCTAGACTTATATTCTACTCATTATTACTTATCGAGCCCCCATACACCATTTCCCGATCAGATGAAGATAGAAGAGTTGCCACCCCCACAATTTGATAAATTCCTAAAATCTCACACAATTTTGGAGTTAGGTTGTTCAAACCTTCTAGACTTATATTCTACTCATTATTACTTATCGAGCCCCCATACATCATATCCCGATCAGATGATTAATAGTAGAGTTGCCACCCCCGAAATTTGTAAAAATACTCAAATATTCCACAATTTTGGAGTTAGGTTGTTGGAACCTTTTAGACTTATACTCTTCTCATAATTCCTTATAGAACCCCCATACACCATTTCCCGATCAGATGATTGATAGTAGAGTTACCACCCCTGGAATTTGAAAAAACCTCAAATCTCGCACAATTTTGGAGTTAGGTTGTTCGAACCTTTTAGACATATATCTACTCATCATTACTTATCGAGCCCCCATACATCGTTTCCCGATCAGATGAACGATAGTAGAGTTGCCACCCCCAAATTTGAAAAAATCCTCAAATCTTCCACAATTTTGGAGTTAGGTTGTTCGAACCTTCTAGACATATATTCTACTCATCATTACTTATAGAGCCCCCATACATCGTTTCCCGATCAGATGAACGATAGTAGAGTTGCCACTCCAGCAATTTGAAAAATCTTCAAATCTTCCACAATTTTGGAGTTAGGTTGTTCGAACCTTCTAGACATATATTCTAGTCATCATTACTTATAGAACCCCCATACAACGTTTTCAGATCAAATGAACAATAGTCGAGTTATAAGCAAATCAAATTATGATGCTGGGCAGCACTGGCCGCAATTGTGATGGGCAGCACTTACAAAGTTTTTTTAAATTTATCAGTTACATACAAACTTTGACAGGCACAGGAGTATATTATAGTCGGGCTAGACCGACTTTCTTACTTGTTTTTTTTTAAAGGATGCAGTGGAAGCCACTTATTAATCCTAAATAATTTCAGAAAATATGGAGGACAATGCTACAGTATCCAGGTAAGCATGGGGTATCCACTGACTTCACCAGATTAACATATTAACTACTTAGACCAGAGATTGGCTTGCGTAAAAAACTGGCCTTGACGGAACTAAGACGAAAAAGCACAGAGGAATCATTTAAACTGGCCCAGGCTGAAGTGGAGTAAGACTTGAAGGGCCGATTTCTGATCTCCTACATAAATTAACAAATAACAGAGCAAAATGTTTATCTAGAAGATGAGAAATCGGTCCTAAATGTGGAATTTCATTATAATATGTCTATTAAAACTTGCTTTTTATTTTAATCTATAGGACTACACCTCGTCGCAGAACTAGAAATTTGGACAGGACACACATCATTTGCTCACTAACGCCGCAACAGAGAAATCCCAGTTTTGATGAAATGTTTGTAGAGGCGAATGGCAAGGAGCTGGAGGGGGAGAGTGTCGAACTAACTCAAAAGGCGGTTAAAAAGGTTTCGAAAACTGCCAAAGAGAAGAAGAAACCAACTGGTAGAAGTCGCAAGACAAAAGAGCAAGCGGATGAAAAGGAGCTGGAGAGTGCCCAAGAGGGGGAGACACCAACTGGCAGTAGTTGCAAGCCAAAGAAGCCAGAGAATGGCAAGGAGCTGGAAACTACGGAGGAGAAGGAGAAACCAACTGGTAGTAGTTCGAATGGAAAGGACCTGGAGAGTGCCAAAGAGAAGAAGAAACCAACTGGCCAGTCAACAGAGCAAGCAGACGAAAAGGAGCTGGAGAGTACCAAAGAGGGGGAGACACCAACTGGCAGTAGGCAGCCGAAAGCCCGAAGGTCCAGAAAGTCAAAAGTTGATGAAGAAGTGGAGAAAAAACCACGACGAAGTGTTGGTCTAAACAAATCTATACAAAAAGAGAACCAAAAACAAAGTCCAACTCCTGTAGAAACGGAACCCACTGCCAGCGAGGATGAGGCCATTGTTTCGGATACAGAAAGTGAACTAAGATTGATTACCTTAAGTAAAACACCAAATCTAAAACGTTTGCGTAGAAGTTTTCGCTCGGAATTGCTCAACAAACTGTCGACACCCACCACACCCAAAGGCAAGCTATCCACACCCACCACACCCAAGGCCCAGCTATGTACACCCTCCACATCCAAAGCCCAGCTTTCTGCACCCTCTACATCCAAGGCCCAGCTATGTACACCCTCGTCAACCAAAGCCTCATCACCCCAACTCAGTCCTGGCAGCAATGAAAGCCACACACCACCAGAGCTTATGCGTAGCTTCTATGAACACTCGCTGTTAATCAATAGTCCCTCCGTGTTTAGTGATGAATGGAACTCATCTCCTCCTTTACCGCCTGCTCCAGCAAAAGCCAACTCTTCTCTTATCATCAGCCCCCTGGAGTTGCCGCCCAGCTATGAGGAAGTTCTTAAGGGTTGCCTTAAATTGGCTATACCCGAGTTTGAATTTCAACAGCCTTTCTATAGCAATCCTGCTGATGTGAGCAAGTTCACCGAGGTGGGATTTCTGGTACTCAGCATAGCAGGCAATAAGCTAAATGATTTGGAGCCATTTCAAAGTCTAATGGGCAATGATCGGGGTTTGGCCCATTACAGACGTCAGCAATTAATTGCCATAGGAGGACCAGCCATGTTGCAGCGTCATCGGGGTGAGCAACGCATCAGGGAATACTTTAGTAGTGGACAAAAGTTGGTTATCGAACCAGTTCAGTTGGCACCCACTAAAAGGGCAGCCCAAGTTTGGCTAAAGGCCAGGGAATTAATCAAGGAGGAGCCTAAACAGGAGCAGCCAAAGGAATTGGATAGTCCCATTAAAATTAAAAGACAAAAGATTACCATGATGATGCAGCTGGATGATGGCAGTGGAGATGAGCTGGAGGAGGATTTGGACTGTAGCAGTCTAACGCTTACACCCTTGAGTCAAATGGAAAAACTAAATTTTAGGCCCGACTCTGAGCAGCCTTCCAGTGAACAAAGTGTGTCCAGCAGTCAGGCTCAGGCCGAGCTGGAGCGTAGTTCTTTTCTTAAACAACTGGAGGAGGCACCTGGGGTGGCCTCAGATTTAAGCTTTGGCCTGAGTCATGCCACTTTGGATAATACTTTTGGTTTTAAAGTAAATCTAGAGAATCTGCAACAGGCCAAGGCGGATATTGAGGTGAGTTTAGTTTCCTTTTTATACTCTGTACCGAAGGTACAAAGAGTATATTTGGGTTTGTGCAAATGTACCGACCCTATAAAGTATATATATTCTTGATCAGCATTAACAGCCGAGGCGATATAGACATGTTCGTCTGTGCGTATGAACGCTGAGATCTCAGAGATGGTAAGAGATAGAGGTTTGAGGTGTATGGAACATATAATTCTTATACTTGCAGGCAGATCAAGTTTAGTTTTGATTTTTGCCACGCCCCCTGCCTCCCCCGGAAATTCAAAAAAACCTCATATCTTCCACAATTTTGGAGTTAGGTTGTTCGAACCTTCTAGACATATATTCTACTCATCAATACTTATCGAGCCCCCATACATTGTTTTCCGATCAGATGAACGATAGTAGAGTTGCCACCCCCACAATTTGAAAATTCCTTAATTCTTCCAAAATTTTGGAGTTAGGTTGTTCGAACCTTCTAGAGATATATTCTACTCATTAATACTTATCGAGCCCCCATACATTGTTTTCCGATCAGATGAACGATAGTAGAGTTGCCACCCCCACAATTTAAAAATTCCTTAATTCTTCCAAAATTTTGGAGTTAGGTTGTTAGAACCTTCTACACATATATTCTACTCATCATTACTTATCGAGCCCCCATACATCGTTTTCCGATTAGAAGAACGATAGTAGAGTTGTCACCCCAAATTTAAAAAACCTCAAAACTACCACAATTTTAGAGATAGATTGCTCAAACCTTCTAGACACATATTCTTCTCATCATAAGTTATCGATCCCCTATACATCATTTCCCGATCAGATGAACGATAGTAGAGTTGCCACCCCACAATTTGAAAAAGTCCTTAAATCTTCCAAAATTTTGGAGTTAGGTTGTTCGAACCTTCTAGACATATATTCTACTCATCAATACTTATCGAGCCCCCATACATTGTTTTCCGATCAGATGAACGATGGTAGAGTTGCCACTCCAGCAATTTGAAAAATTCCTTAAATCTTCCAAAATTTTGGAGTTAGGTTGTTCGAACCTTCTAGACATATATTCTACTCATCATTACTTATCAAGCCCCCATACATCATTTCCCGATCAGATGATCGATAGTAGAGTTGCCACTCCAGCAATTTGAAAAATTCCTTAAATCTTCCAAAATTTTGGAGTTATGTTGTTAGAACCTTCTAGACATATATTCTACTCATCAATACTTATCGAGCCCCCATACATCGTTTTTCGATATGATGATTGATAGTAGAGTTACCACCCCCACAATTTGAAAATTCCTTAAATCTTCCAAAATTTTGGAGTTAGGTTGTTCGAACCTTCTAGACATATATTCTACTCATCATTACTTATCGAGCCCCCATACATCGTTTTCCGATCAGATGAACGATGGTAGAGTTGCCACCCCAACAATTTGAAAAATTCCTTAAATCTTCCAAAATTTTGGAGTTAGGTTGTTCGAACCTTCTAGACATATATTCTACTCATCAATACTTATCGAGCCCCCATACATTGTTTTCCGATCAGATGAACGATAGTAGAGTTGCCACCCCCACAATTTGAAAAAACCTCATATCTTCCACAATTTTGGAGTTAGGTTGTTTGAACCTTCTAGACATATATTCTACTCATCAATACTTATCGAGCCCCCATACTTCGATTTCGGATATGATGATTGATAGTAGAGTTACCACCCCCACAATTTGAAAAATTCCTTAAATCTTCCACAATTTTGGAGTTAGGTTGTTCGAACCTTCTAGACATATATTCCACTCATCATTACTTATCGAGCCCCCATACATCGTTTTCCGATCAGATGAACGATAGTAGAGTTGCCACCCCCAGCAATTTGAAAAAGTCCTCAAATCTTCCAAAATTTTGGAGTTAGGTTGTTCGAACCTTCTAGACATATATTCTACTCATCATTACTTATCGAGCCCCCATACATTGTTTTCCGATCAGATGAACGATAGTAGAGTGCCACCCGCATTGAAAAAGTCCTCAAACTGGATAATCTTATAACTGAAATAATAAAATTTGGAGTTAGTTGTTGAAACCACAATTAAAAAAATCAAATGAGTAGTAATTCAGACATATATTCTACTCATCATTACTTATCAAGCCCCCATACATTGTTTTCCGATCAGATGATCGATAGTAGAGTTGCCACTCCAGCAATTTGAAAAAGTCCTCAAATCTTCCAAAATTTTGGAGTTAGGTTGTTCGAACCTTCTAGACATATATTCTACTCATCATTACTTATCGAGCCCCCATACATTGTTTTCCGATCAGATGAACGATAGTAGAGTTGCCACCCCCACAATTTGAAAAAAACTTCATATCTTCCACAATTTTGGAGTTAGGTTTTTCGAACCTTCTAGACATATATTCTACTGATCATTACTTATCGAGCCTCCATACATCGTTTTATAATCAGATGAACAATAGTAAAGTTGTAATGTAATTTGAAAAAAATCTCATATCTTCCACAATTTTAAAGATAAATTGTTTGAACCTTTTAGGCATATATTTTAATAGTCATTACCTAACGATCCACCATACACCGTTTCCAGATCAGATGAACGATGTTCAAGTTATAAGCAAATCAAATAATTACGCTACGCACCACTGCCCGTTAACGTGATGGGCAGCACTTGCACAGATTGACTTTCTTTCTTTTTTTTCCTTTTCTTCCTAGTGCAATTACCTCACCACCCTCACCCTGGAGCTATTTGTGCCCACTCGCGGAGATTTGCAGCCGGATCCTTTACATGATGAAATTCAATGCCTATTCTATGCCATAGAGCATAGTTTACCTCAGCATTTAGACAACAGTTTACCCCCTCGTGCTTGTGGCTATATAATGGTGAATCCTGACCCGCATGTATTCAGTCAAGGCCTGGACAAGGATATTGAAGTGCAAATGGTTTCCAATGAAATGGAGGCCCTGGAGGCTTTGATTGCCTTGTGTGCACGCTGGGATGCGGATATTTATGCGGGTTATGAAATCGAAATGTCCTCCTGGGGTTATGTGATAGATCGAGCCAAACATTTGTGCTTTAACATAGCACCCTATCTCTCACGTGTGTCCACCCAAAAGGTGCGTGATTTTGTGGATGAGGATCGTGAACAATTTACGGATTTGGATACCGAAATGAAACTATGTGGACGCATTTTATTAGATGTCTGGCGTCTAATGCGTTCGGAGATTGCCTTGACTTCGTATAGCTTTGAGAATGTCATGTATCACATAATGCACAAGAGATGTCCAAGGCATAGTGCTAGGACTTTGAGTGAATGGTTTAAGTGTACGGCCACACGTTGGCTGGTCTTGGAATACTTTCTGGAGCGTGTGAGAGGCACTTTGGCTTTACTCAATCAATTGGATTTGCTGGGACGCACCAGTGAAATGGCCAAATTGATAGGCATACAATTCTATGAGGTGTTATCCCGAGGCTCACAGTTTCGCGTGGAGAGCATGATGCTGAGGTGAGTTGGGTTGATTTTTATACCCGTTACTCGTAGAGTAAAAAGGGTATACTAAGTTCGTGCAAATGTATGTAACAGGCAGAAGGAAGCATTTCCGACCCCATAAAGAATATATATTCTTGATCAGCACCAATAGCCGAGTCGATATAGACATGTCCGTCTGTCCGTCCGTCCGTCTGTCCGTATGAACACCTAGATCTCAGAGACTATAAGAGCTAGAGCTACCAAATTTTCAGTGTAGACTTGTATTGTTTGCAGGCAGATCAAGTTTGTTTCAAATTTTTGCCACGCCCCCCCCCCCCGCAATTTGAAAAAAACCTCATATCTCCCACAATTTTGAAAATAGACTGTTCAAACCTTCTAGACATATATTTTAATCATCATTACCTATCGATCCGCCATACATCATTTTTCGATCAGATGAACTATAGTAGAGTTGCCACCCCCGCAATTTGAAAAATACCTCATATCTCCCACAATTTTGAAAATAGATTGTTTGAACCTTTTAGACATATATTTTAATAATTATTACCTATCGATCAGCCGTACATCATTTTTCGATCAGATGAACGATAGTAGAGTTGCCACCCCCGCAATTTGAAAAATAACTCATATCTCCCACAATTTTGAAAATAGATTGTTTGAACCTTTTAGACATATCTTTTAATAATTATTACCTATCGATCAGCCATACATAATTTTTCGATCAGATGAACGATAGTAGAGTTGCCACCCCCGCAATTTGAAAAATACCTCATATCTCCCACAATTTTGAAAATAGATTGTTTGAACCCTCTAGACATATATTTTAATAATTATTACCTATCGATCCGCCAGCCATACATCATTTTTCGATCAGATGAACTATAGTAGAGTTGCCACCCCCGCAATTTGAAAAATAACTCATATCTCCCACAATTTTGAAAATAGATTGTTTGAACCTTTTAGACATATCTTTTAATAATTATTACCTATCGATCAGCCATACATCATTTTTCGATCAGATGAACTATAGTAGAGTTGCCACCCCCGCAATTTGAAAAATACCTCATATCTCCCACAATTTTGAATATAGATTGTTTGAACCTTCTAGACATATATTTTAATAATTATTACCTATCGATCAGCCATACATCATTTTTCGATCAGATGAACGTTAGTAGAGTTGCCACCCCCGCAATTTGAAAAATACCTCATATCTCCCACAATTTTGAAAATAGACTGTTCAAACCTTTTAGACATATATTTTAATCATCATTACCTATCGATCCGCCGTACATCATTTTTCGATCAGATGAACTATAGTAGAGTTGCCACCCCCCAATTTGAAAAAACCTCATATCTCCACAATTTTGAAAATGTTTGAACCTTTAGCATATATTTTAATAATATTACTCAGCGCGTACATCATTTTCGATCAGATGAACGATAGTAGAGTTGCCACCCCCGCAATTTGAAAAATACCTCATATCTCCCACAATTTTGAAAATAGATTGTTTGAACCTTTTAGACATATATTTTTATATAATTATTACCTATCGATCAGCTGTACATCATTTTTCGATCAGATGAACGATAGTAGAGTTGCCACCCCCGCAATTTGAAAAATACCTCATATCTCCCACAATTTTGAAAATAGATTGTTTGAACCTTCTAGACATATATTTTAATAATTATTACCTATCGATCAGCCATACATCATTTTTCGATCAGATGAACGATAGTAGAGTTGCCGCCCCCGCAATTTGAAAAATACCTCATATCTCCCACAATTTTGAAAATAGATTGTTCGAACCTTCTAGACATATATTTTAATCATCATTACCTATCGATCAGCCGATACATCATTTTTCGATCAGATGAACTATAGTAGAGTTGCCACCCCAATTGAAAAATACCTCATATCTCCCACAATTTTGAAAATAGATTGTTTGAACCTTCTAGACATATATTTTAATAATTATTACCTATCGATCAGCTGTACATCATTTTTCGATCAGATGAACGATAGTAGAGTTGCCACCCCCGCAATTTGAAAAAAACCTCATATCTCCCACAATTTTGAAAATAGATTGTTTGAACCTTCTAGACATATATTTTAATAATCATTACCTATCGATCAGCCGTACATCATTTTTCGATCAGATGAACGATAGTAGAGTTGCCACCCCCGCAATTTGAAAAATACCTCATATCTCCCACAATTTTGAAAATAGATTGTTTGAACCTTCTAGACATATATTTTAATAATTATTACCTATCGATCAGCTGTACATCATTTTTCGATCAGATGAACTATAGTAGAGTTGCCACCCCCGCAATTTGAAAAATACCTCATATCTCCCACAATTTTGAAAATAGATTGTTTGAACCTTTTAGACATATCTTTTAATAATTATTACCTATCGATCAGCCATACATAATTTTTCGATCAGATGAACGATAGTAGAGTTGCCGCCCCCGCAATTTGAAAAATACCTCATATCTCCCACAATTTTAAAAATAGATTGTTCGAACCCTTTAGACATATATTTTAATCATCATTACCTATCGATCCGCCATACATCATTTTTCGGATCAGATGAACGATAGAAAAGTTCCCGCCCCCGCAATTTAAAAAAAAACTCATATCTCCCACAATTTTGAAAATAGATTGTTTGAACCCTCTAGACATATATTTTAATAATTAGTACCTATCGATCAGCCATACATCATTTCCTGATCAGATGAGCTATAGTAGAGTTGCCTCCCCAGCAAATTGGAAAGAAACTCATTTCTTCCACAATTAGGACATGTTTATATCCTGAGTAACGGGTATATCGAAGTCGAGCAGGGCCGACTTTAACTTACGCTCTCGTTTTCTTACGCTTTTTACTAACTTTTTCTCTGCCCCCACAGAATAGCCAAGCCCAAGAATTTGGTACCTTTGTCACCCAGTGTGCAGCAGCGTGCTCATATGCGTGCGCCCGAGTATTTGGCTTTGATTATAGAACCTCAATCGCGTTTCTATGCAGATCCTGTCATTGTTTTGGACTTTCAGAGTCTTTATCCCAGCATGATTATAGCCTATAACTATTGCTTCTCCACTTGCTTGGGTCGTGTGGAACATTTGGGTGGCAGCTCGCCCTTTGAATTTGGTGCCTCGCAACTGCGTGTATCGCGTCATTTGTTGCAACAACTGTTGGATCATGATTTGGTCAATGTATCACCTTGTGGTGTGGTTTTTGTCAAGCGTGAGGTGAGAGAGGGAATTTTGCCACGCATGCTGAGTGAGATTCTGGACACCAGGCAAATGGTTAAGCAATCCATGAAGCTGCATAGAGATAATTCTGCCTTGCAAAGAATCTTACACTCTCGTCAGCTGGGCCTAAAGCTAATGGCCAATGTTACCTATGGTTATACCGCAGCCAATTTCAGTGGACGCATGCCTTCTGTAGAAGTAGGCGACTCGGTGGTTTCCAAGGGCAGGGAGACCTTAGAACGTGCCATCAAACTGGTGGAAGCGCATGACAAGTGGCAGGTGCGTGTGGTCTATGGCGATACAGACTCCCTGTTTGTCTTGGTACCAGGTCGCTCTAGATCCGAAGCCTTTCGCATAGGCGCAGAAATAGCCCAGGCAGTAACCGAGCTAAATCCTCAACCCGTCAAACTCAAACTGGAGAAAGTCTATCAACCTTGCATTTTGCAAACCAAAAAACGTTATGTGGGCTATATGTATGAATCAGCGGATCAATTACAACCCGTATACGAGGCCAAAGGCATAGAAACCGTGCGGAGAGATGGTTGTCCTGCAGTGGCCAAAATGTTGGAAAAAGTTTTACGTTTACTTTTCGAATCAGCGGATGTGAGTCAGGTCAAGCAATATGTTTGCCGTCAGTTTACCAAGCTACTCTCGGGCAAGGCTAATTTACAGGATTTAATATTTGCCAAAGAATTTCGTGGTTTGAATGGCTACAAACCCACCGCCTGTGTGCCCGCTTTGGAAATGACACGTAAATGGATGCTTAAGGATCCTCGACATATACCCAGAAGGGGTGAGCGTGTGCCTTTTATTATAATCAATGGGCCACCGGGTGTGCCACTCATAAAACTAGTGCGCAGTCCACATGAAGTTTTGGCCAACGAGGGACATCGAATTAATGCCATTTACTACATAACCAAGGCCATTATTCCGCCCTTAAATCGCTGTCTACTCTTGATAGGAGCCGATGTGAATGAATGGTTTGCTCAATTGCCACGCAAGTTGCTAATGATGCCGGCTTTGAGCACGGGAAATGAACTGGTAACTGCCAATGGTGTGAAATCTACCATTTCTCAATATTTTTCCACCACAAATTGTATTATAGATTGTGGACGTCAAACCAAGGCGGGCATTTGCAGGGATTGTTTGAAGGAGTCTAGCAAATGTGTGATTACTTTGAGCGACAAAATGGCCAAATTGGAAAGGGGTTATCATTTGACCTGGCAGATTTGTCAGGCCTGCAGCGGACGTGTGGGTAGTATAAAGTGTAACAGCCTGGATTGTCCTGTTTTATATGTTCTAGAGGTGAAGAGACGGGAGCTACAGCAGATTGGACACTTTCGTAAGCTAATGGAGGAACACTTTTGAAGGGAGGATTAGTTGAACAGATTTGCCTGCATGTGAATTGTTAAGTTTTTAAGTAAATCAAATGAGAGTTGTTGAATTGAGGCCTCAAATTAGAAGATAATGTTTTTAAGCTTTCCTTTTGTTGTTGTTAAAATGCTAGAAAAAAACCCAGAATTAATCCAAATAAATGTTACATTTTAAGTGGAAAACAAATTTGATTGAGGTGACTCTAATGTGGTTAGAGCAAGGCGAAAAAGTGCAGCCCTGACCTACTTCATTGAACGCTTGCCAGCGACACAGAGAGAAAGATTCAGACGCCTCTCAAAATATGGCGCTGTTAAAAGTATACTACTTAGAAAAATAATTAAAATTTTTAATAATGAGTTTAAAGCTTCCCTGACGGATAAACGGCGAAGTACAAACTCCGTTCGTCCGTACACGAGTCATAAACAACATCTCAAAAACACAAAAAAATTGCGATGAATACTTTAGAAAAATTTTCATCACTTTAAAATTGCCATAAGGATTTAGTAACGTCACGTCAGTAACGTCACGCCTCGAAGACAAATATTTTTATATTTTTAAATTAAAATACTTATATATTCAAAAACTATAAAAAGTTTCTAAAAAGACTCCAACCGTACAACTCGGTCACCCTCCGTTAGACGCACGCCTTTTACCGAATCCTCGATTTATTTTTTTCAAAAGTTCTTTTAATACTACCAAAATATAAAAAAAATTTTTAACCCTTCATATTTTTTTGTATATTTTACGTACGAAGTCACGCCGTAAAAAGAAATGCCCATATAGGAAAACACGGTGGTCTAACCATCCAGTTTCGGACATTGTCTTGACTGTACTCAGAGAGGGACAATAACAAAGAACAGCTGATTTATTGCTCTGTCATAGAGTAAATATTTCTAGAGGGAAAGATTGCTCTGCCGCCACAAACTTAACAGCGAAATAATTGTTATTGTCGCTCTCGCAACAAACTTAACAGCAAAATAATCAGCTGTTTTTTGTTATTATCGCTCTCTGAGTACAGTCAACACAATGTCCGTCTCGCTCTAACCACCGTGTTTTCCTATCTGTGTTAAAAGACCTTAGCAACATGTTGAAATCGCTGGCAACATTTTAAAAGTATCTCAACTCGTACTGTTACTTAACAGCACCTCATTTTGAGAGCCGTCTCAATCTTCCTCTCTATCTCTCTTTACTCTATGGCTCTGTTAAATTGTGGCGACAGAGCAATCTTTCCCTTTAATAATAATGCTCTGTGGAGAAATAATCAGCTGTTCTTTGTTATTGTAACTCTCTGAGTACAGTCAACACAATGTCCGTCTCGCTCTAACCACAGTGATTTCCTATCTGTGTTATAAGACCTTAGCAGCATGCTGAAATCGCTGGCAACATTTCAAAAGTATCGGGTTTCTATAAGAGAGGAATAATGAAATTCCCTTCAAAATGGCAGAAAGTTATCGAACAAAACGGCGCATATTTTACTTAGATCGGATCATTCTATATATACTAAAAAACCCTTCAATTTCATACAAAAATAATGGATTTCTTTTTTATTTATACAAAATTTGAGAAAATAATGCTTTGATTTGTGAGGGAACGCCTCATGGAGACTTGCCCACAGCTTACAAAGTCAGTAAATCTAGAGTACTGAGTAAGTAGGAAGCGAGGAGGAGAGTGAGACCCGAAAGCTGGTGAGCGACGTCACCCAATCTGAAACGGTTACAAGAACTGAGATTTTAGACGTTTCTTAAGCGAGAGGAAGCCGAAATTTCAGATTTTTTCATAGCTTTTTACATAAAAAGGTAGCGCAGAATATGTACTTCAGCAGCGGTTCAAAAGTCAGACTGGGAAGCTATAGTCACACACACATAGCAGCCGGTCGTAACCAGTTTCTCTCCATTTCTTGTGGTTGTTGTTCCTTGACAAATGATTCTCAGAATATGTATTGGTGTCTGCTCGGCCGTAAGCAGACAGTGGGCATCCCTGCTTAACGCGTTATTTACAATGGGAGACTAAATTTCTATTATTGATCCCCAAGATTGGCTTCTTGCCACAACACAATCATAATGGCGACAGATTTTTTATACATAAAGCTACGGATATCATTATCGGGGGTTAGATTGGCTACTTTTGTGAACGGTGGTGATGGAGGGGACTTCAGACAAAAATATGTTGCTATTTTTTACAAACTGGACACTTGGACTATACGTTCCATTCATTTCGAGCCTGAGCCACCATTTTCGTAAGCTCTGTGCGTTCATACGGACATGGGCCTTATAGATTCGGCAGTTGATCCTGATCAAGACTTTCCCAAATCGCTTTTGACTCAAAATCGACCAAATTCCCATACAATTTCGGTATTTTTTGGAAGATGTTTACTCATTTGACTCTTTGGTACCTTTGGCAAGTGGAGCCTTGCTTGCCTGCCACCTGACTGATCTATGTAAGGACAAGAGGTTCGCCTTGCAATTAATTTTGTGAGCAAAGCCACTTGGCTAACATGAAGATGTGTATTTTAGCCCCAGGAAAGTGAAAAAGTTGGCACTTACCTTAAATGATGTGGGCTTTTGGTAGTTCATGATGAAATCTTGAAAACACTTTAATCCTGATCATTTTCATTCGTTTTGTGCTTTGTCACAGCAGCCACAAAAAAAAGGAAGAAGAAGCAGGGGCACATATGAACACACAAAAAAAAAAAAAAAAAAAAACACATCTCCGCTTGTAACAAACACTTTTAGGGACATTTAACTTTGCTTTTGCCAGCAGCTCAACTCGAAATTGGCCGGCGCACCCACACACACACACGCACACAAGAAAAAAAAGAAACGGTAAATTGGCCAGGATGAAGAAACGTTTGCACACCGCCACAACTGACTGTAAAAAAACTCGCCCCCGACAAGCAAACACTATTACAAACATTTATCATTAACTTGACAACGTTTTAAGCCTTTTATTTAAACTTTTTAACATTAAAGCGCGCGAAACTTAGAAAAAATGTCTGATCGGCACTCACTAATGTATCACACTAAGAAAATATCAAAAGTAATCGACTATCGACTACCAAACTATCGATTGATTTTCAAGGCCCTTAGCAGCAAGGCAATAGTTCCAAGCCCTTAGCAGCTGCTGAGCGCCAAAATTTCAAATTGAAAAATATGTGTGCTTTGACTAATAAGCGGAAGCAAAATTAAACTAAAATAGGCAGGCCTAGCGAAATGCTCTTGTGCTAGTGAATATGTATGTGTGTTTCTACGTACCGCCACTGCTGCTTTGTTTGTGTCGAAATGCCCAAATGCACTTGTGCAAGTGAATATGTATGTGTGTTTCTGGCTGCTTTGTTTGTGTGGCCGTTAGCTGTTCAAATGTTTGAATTCGTGGCCGTTTTGTTTAAATGGATTTTGAAATGTAGGTTTAAAGATCAAATCGGAGCAATGGTTTATTGATGGCTTGATTTTAGCTCTGGCTTAAAAAGAGAGTGAAAGAGATGCCGCTTAAAACACGAGCTAAAGCAAACGCACGCACTATCGATAACTAAAGTCGATTGTTTTTAGCCGTTTTATCGATCTAGTAGCTCGCGCCAAAATTTTAAATTTTTATTTATTTGGGTTATTCCTATAAGAACCATAAAGTAAATTGAAAGAATTTATTAAATATTTCAATCAGGGCTGCAAACCTCTAGCCTCTAGCTAAAAGCAAAGGTTAACCTTTAAGTTTTAAATTAAATTAAATTAAGCTTCAGCATAATCAGTAAAGATTGGTTATAACAAATACTTAAGTCTGCTCCTAAAATGCTAAAACCTACTTAAAACTAAGTTTATAAAGTGGAAATTTAGCAAACAAGTTAACATTAAGATTCGAAGTAAGGTCAACGGCTGTAGACGCCCATAAGTTGATTGCAAGAAGGACAATAGTGTAGCGTATCGCCGCAAAGATTGGTAACATAAAGACAGCCGGCACAAGGCCATAAGCTAGAAAAGGCAAAGAATTTAATAATTAGTTATTTGGGTCATA
The DNA here is from genome assembly GCA_018904225.1 of Lordiphosa mommai. Classification (NCBI taxonomy): domain Eukaryota; kingdom Metazoa; phylum Arthropoda; class Insecta; order Diptera; family Drosophilidae; genus Lordiphosa; species Lordiphosa mommai. The sequence goes on along the minus strand of JAEIFT010000388.1, from coordinate 9,695 downwards.
TATTCATACATATATATATATATATATATAATGGCAACTTACCAGAACACACACATAATAAGTGCTATCAAGTGCGTTTTCTTGGATGCCTTGTGTTTCACACGTGTGGTCACTTCATGGCCACAACTGAGACACACCATATTTGAGGCTTCGAAGTCGACTCCCGTAACCATCTTGGTGCTGTACAAAGAGAAAAGAAAGCTGTGATTATTAAGAGATCTCAGATCAGGCCCAAACAAACTCATATCTTCTAGAATTTTAGAGTTAGGCTGTTGGAACCTTCTAGACATATATTCAACTCATCATTACTTATCGAACCCCCATACATCGTTTTCCTATCAGATGAACAATAGTAGAGTTGTTAACCCCACAATTTAAAAAGCCATATCTCCCACAATTTTGGAGTTAGGTTGTTGGAACCTTCTAGACATATATTCTTCTCAACATTACTTATTGAACCCCCATACATCATTTTCCGATCAAATGAAGGATAGTCGAGTTATAAGCAAAACAAATAATGATGATGGGCAGCTCAGGCCACAACCTTGATGGGCAGCACTCACACAGTTATATATAAACTTTTTCAGATACAGGGTATATTTTAGTCGAGCTTGACCCACTTTCTTAGTCGTTTTTTGCAAACTTTTGTGCAAAATTAACAAACATTCACGCAATCTATTTGCGTATAAATGCTTAGATACATACAAACATACATACATATATACAAAAAAAATGCACGAATTCTATTTATATGCCAAATTATCTGTATGGTGAGTAAACTCCCATCCAAACAATTGTTTGCGTGTTTGTCCAGGCCTTAAGGGGGAAATTATGTTAAGTTATGTGTCACTTGGGTGTGTCTGTGTCTTGAGTCTAATCCAGATGACAGCATCTTAATGTTATTTAAAATATACTCACTTACTACTTGACTGATTAGCAGAATATTGTTAAACAGAGAAAACCGGCAGAACTTGTTCCGTTCGGCAAGAGCAACGAAAGTGTTTTAAAAATTTGTCACTTTTTTTGGCGTTCCAGATAAGCCCCACACACGATGATGATGATTATGTAAATATATATGCTTCGTGATGTTGCCAGCAACATGTGCTTGAGTGGCAGAAAAAAAAAACTTCGCATTAAAAAACTTAAGGTCGTGCTTATCGGACTTATTCAAATTTCCCTAATTCAAATTAGCCGCCATGTGGGGAAATTTTTTTTTTGTGTAGGAAGGGTGTTGCCAATTTAGCCATTTTGCAGCCAAAACTAGCCATTTTGTAATGCCTTAAACTGGAAGCTATTTATAGGAGAGTTTATAAAGTGTTGCCAATTTAGCCAATTTGTGTAGGAAGGGTGTTGCCAATTTAGCCATTTTGCAGCCAAAACTAGCCATTTTGTAATGCCTTAAACTGGAAGCTATTTATAGGAGAGTTTATAAAGTGTTGCCAATTTAGCCATTTTTGCGGCCAAAACTAACTATTTCGAAAACTGAAAGCTATTTATAGGAATTACATTTATATACATTAATTAATTTAAAATTAAGCTATTTACTTTTGCTTAAGCCAGCATTTTTTAGTTATTTTTAAAATATAATTTGGCATTAGGTTAGGTTAGGGCGGTTGCTGAAGGGGGGAGACCCTTCAACACACTTAGGCCATTGAGTTGGCCCGTTGTGATGCCGCTAGCGGACTCTTTCCGCATCCATTCCTCCTATTTGTGGGGTCTAAATTTATTTATTTTTTTTTTTTTAATTTGGCATTAAATAATTTAAAATTAAGACATTCACTTTTAAAAACGCGAAACGCGCGATTCGGCTACTTTTGTGGCCTTCCTCAGGGACAAATTTTTACACATAAATTTATATACCTTAATTAATTTAAAATTAGCCGTAGCCATTTTTTAGTTATTTTTAAACCATAATTTGGCTTTTTTTTAATTTAGACATTTTTTTTTAGCTTTTTAAACTACAGATTTAGCCTTTTAGCGGCCTCATTAATTGCCAACTCTCTGCCAGTGTGACCTTATTTCAAAAATGCTCAGCCCCCTCATTTTACAAGCAGCAGTCATAAGAACAGCCAGCAAAAACCAAAAATTAGTATTAAAATTATAAATAATGTTGTCCTAACAAAGCAATTTCGAACGCCCGCCCCCTCCTCTCAGCCAGTGAAGTGCAATTAATACATGTATTTAGTCTAGGGCCAGAGCACAGAGAGGAAGAGTCGTGTGTGTGTGTGTGTCCAAAACCCTCTCTCAGCTGGTAGCATTGTTTTAAATGCTTAAATAATTAGTTAAGATGAATTTTATCTACTTGTTTGTGCTTATTTGGCTGGCCTATTTAATATGCAGTGGCGTATTGCTATTCTCACGTGGTTTCCTATTGGCACGTGTGTCCAAAACAGAGACCAGCAGCTGCCGCCGGCTGTCCCTTGATGCGAATGAGGTAAGTAAGGGGCACCGGCTTACCTCCTTTACTTTAATTAAATATGGCTTATTACTTACCAGGAATATCAGCTGACACCGGAAATTGTTAACGAAATCTTCAAGGATGTGAATGCTTCATCGAATTTATGTCTTCCACAAAAATCCAAAGTCATTATTTTGGTAATTGATGCACTCAAATATGAATTTGGTGTGTTTAGGCAGAACATTACCGAACCGTTGCCTTATGAGAACAAATTGAGCATACTCCATGAGTTGAGGCTACAGCAGCCGGAGCAGTCACGTTTGATGAGATTTAAGGCAGATCCGCCCACCACCACCTTGCAACGCTTGAAGGGCTTAACCACGGGCAGTTTGCCCACCTTTATAGACATAGGCTCCAACTTTGCCTCGCCTGAAATCAATGAGGATAATGTTATAGATCAAATGGTTAAGAGTGAGCTACCTTTGGTATTTTTGGGTGATGCCACCTGGACGGATTTATATCCAAGACGCTTTAAACGTGCCTACTCGTATCCCAGTTTTGATATATTTGATTTGGATAGCGTGGACCAGCAAATAATGAAGCATTTACCCAAAGAACTGGCCAGTCAGGATTGGCAGGTGCTGATAGCTCACTTTTTGGGTGTGGATCATTGCGGACATAAGCATGGACCCATGCATGAGGAGATGGCGCGCAAGCTAAGTGAAATGAATGAGATTATTAGGTATTATTTAAGTAAATCAATTATCCCAGTTACTTAATGTGTGCATGTTTCTTTAGAACCGTGGTTAACCACATGGACCAAGACACCACCCTGCTAATAATGGGTGACCATGGCATGACCGCCTCTGGAGATCATGGCGGTGATACCGATGACGAAACAAATGCTTTATTGTTTGCCTATACCAAACAACACAGATTCTTTGGCAATGATACGGGCTCAGATAGTGAAATGCTGCAGCAGGTGGGAGATAAGATAAGGCCCCCCAAAAACGTCATCGACTAACTTTCCTTAACTGTTTTTTCAGATTGATTTGGTGCCCACACTTTCGACTATACTGGGTGTACCCATACCCTACTCCAATTTGGGTTTAATCAACTTTAATATTGTACCAGATGTTCCCGTGCCGCATTTGACCAAATTTCAAACTCTTCTTTTGCATGCCTGGCAAAATGCTCAGCAAATCTATCGCTACTTCTTCAACTATGCCTTGGAGAATAAACGCACTTTCAATGTGGAGCAAATGGATCATTTGGAAACGGAATTCATTTTACTTACCCATCGTGTGCAAAGCATTTACAATGAGGCCGCCTTCAAGTCATTTGTGCGTGATTTGAATCAAAATTTGAGAGACATTTTAAACATTTGCCGCAACATTTGGGTTAAATTTGATGCCACACAAATGTCACAGGGTTTGCTGTTCTGTTTCCTGCCCCTATTTTTTGCCTTTCTGCTGATCAACAACTCCAAGAGTGTGGACTATGTGCATATTTTCAAAAAGAAGGAGGTTTTCTACATATATTTGCTGAACTTTGCAGCTGGAGTGTTTGGCTATCGTTACTTTAAGAACTTTTCCTTCAAAACGGAGGAGCAAGGTGTAATATTCTTTACCAGCATTTTGAGCACGATTATTTGGGCTTTTTATACGCTCAAACATTGGACTAACATAGCCCAAAATTGGTCGAATGTGAAGAGATTTGGTCATTTGCCCACACGTTTGCTCATCTTTAGCTCCATGGCTGTATTCTTTTCGAATAGCTTTGTCATACAGGAAGCCAAAATATTATCCTATTTGCTGGGTGGAGTCATACTTCTGCTAGCCTACGAGCTGATACAACTGAGTGCACGCTTGGATTTCAAAAATAAGTTCAAACTGACGCAATTTCTACGCTCTATAGCCTTTAGGCTTATACTGGCCAGCATATTGGCTATATGCCTAATACGCTATGCCTATACCCTATTCCGTTGTCGTGAGGAGCAGGGCAATTGCACGGATTTTGCCAGCTCATTGAAGAAACCCGGTTTGGGTAGGATTTACATTTTGGCCGTGGTGATTATAGTCATCTATACCACTTTGACACGTTTATATTTACGTTCCTGTGGCAATTTGACGGGCAATTCACCAAATGTTTTACTGGCACGCTATGGACCCACTGTGGCCTCCATCTGTGCCGGTGGACACATTCTACTGGCCAATAGTTCCATCAAAAATATACAACGCTTGCACATAGATGCCTTGGCCTTGGTTATTTATGCTTTGTTAATACTACAAATCCTGGTGGTTAGCTGGAAACCCTTAATGACATTTGTGCTGCCTCCACATAATCCCCATGTCATCAGAGTCAATGGCAGGGATAGCCTGGTGCCGGAAATATTTAGAAAAATGAAACGCATGTATGAGGGAGGAGCTGAATATGAAAATGAACAAAGACGATCGGATATACCCGTGGTGTATGGCCTGGCCACCGTTTACTCATCTATTATAATAACTTTTGGCATTTTTCTGGCCTTGATGTTGATTGTTTTACTGGAACCGCGTGCGGCCATTGGTTTAATTGTGTGTGTGGCCATTGGAGCTATTATTCTGACAGTTCATGGGATTTTAAGATATCGCACGGCCATAAGTTTTGGTGAGTTTTATAATGCAGTTACTTAAAAAAATTTTAAAATTTAAATATTTGAAAAAATAGTAAATCGCTGATTTTAGAAGTCAAAATCGGCTCCGCCGATGTTTTAAATACCCTTGCAGTTTTTAAAAGAGTTTTTCTCACTATAACCAGTTTTTTGACCGATCGTTCCTATGGCAGCTATATGCTATAGTCATCCGATTTTGATCAATTTTTTCAGAATTATGTGGAATCATATAAAACTAATATATACCACGATTGGAGACGCTACGATGGAAAACAAAAAAAGTTTTTCTTACTAGAACTAGTTTTTTACTGACCGTTTCTATGGCAGCTATATGCTATAGTCATCCGATTTTGATAAATTTTTCCCAGCTATACTATAGTATCCGATTTTGATAAATTTTCCCAGAATTATGTGGAAGCATATAAAACTAATATATACCACGATTGGTGACGCTACGATGGAAAACAAAAAAGTTTTTCCCACTAGAACTAGTTTTTTGACCGATCGTTCCTATGGCAGCTATACCCTATAGTCATCCGATTTTGATAAATTTTCCCAGAATTATGTGGAATTATATAAAACTTATGTATACCACGATTGGTGACGCTACGACGGAAAACAAAAAAGTTTTTCATACTAGAACTAGTTTTTGACCGATCGTTCCTATGGCAGCTATATGCTATAGTCATCCGATTTTAATAAATTTTTCCAGAATTATGTGGAATCATATAAAACTAATATATACCACGATTGGTGACGCTACGATGGAAAACAAAAAAGTTTTTCCCACTAGAACTAGTTTTTTGACCGATCGTTCCTATGGCAGCTATATGCTATAGTCATCCGATTTTGATAAATTTTTCCAGAATTATGTGGAATCATATAAAACTAATATATACCACGATTGGTGACGCTACGATGGAAAACAAAAAAGTTTTTCCCACAAGAACTAGTTTTTTGACCGATCGTTCCTATGGCAGCTATACCCTATAGTCATCCGATTTTGATAAATTTTCCCAGAATTATGTGGAATCATATAAAACTTATGTATACCACGATTGGTGACGCTACGACGGAAAACAAAAAAGTTTTTCATACTAGAACTAGTTTTTGACCGATCATTCCTATGACAGCTATATGCTATAGTCAACCGATTTTAAGAAATTTTTCCAGAATTATGTGGAAGCATATAAAACATATATTTACCACGATTGGTGACGCTACGATGGAAAACTAAAAAGTTTTTCTCACTAAAACTAGTTTTTGGACCGATCGTTCCTATGGCAGCTATATGATATAGTCATCCGATCCGGTCGATTCCGACAAATGTGCAGCCTATGTGTATTTAAATACGTTTTGCAAAATTTGGTCAAGATAGCTTTAAAACTGAGGGAGGAGATAGCATAGAAACAGACGGACGGACCGACGGACAGACGGACATGGCTATATAGACTCAGCTCGTCATGTTGATCAAGAAAATATATACTTTATGGGGTCGGAAATGCTTCATTCTGTGCGTTACAAACATTGTGCCAATTTTAATATACCGTTTGCAAGGGTATAATAACGCATAACGCCTTACGTGTAACGCATAAAGCATATCTCGGATCAGGGATCTGGAATCAGGAATTTGGGATGGGGACCTTGTGTTGGGGGATCTGGGATCAGAGGTCTAAGATTTGGGATGAGGGATCTGTGCTTTGGGCTCTGGGATTTAGGATCAGGGACAAGGGAGCTGGGATTTGGGCTTTGGGGTCAGGAATCTGCTAACTGGAATCAGGGATCTGGAATTTGGGCTCAGGGATCTGGGATTTGGGATCAGAGATTTGGGATCTGGAGTCTGGGATCAGGAATTTGGGATGTGGGCCTTTTGTTGGGGGATCTGGGATCAAGGGTCTAAGATTTGGGATGAGGGATCTGGGATCAGGGTTCATAGATGTGGGATCAGGGACAAGGGAGCTGGGATTTGGGGTCTGGGATCATTGGGGGATCAGGAGATGGGATGATCTGGGATCAGTGGATCTCAGGATCTGGGGGTGGGCTGATTTGGGATCAGTAATCTGGGATCAGGGATCTAGGATCTCGGATCAGGATGGGAGATTTGGGATCAGGGACAAGGGATCTGGAATTTGGGCTTTGGGGTCAGGGATTAGGGATCAGGGACAATGGATCAGAAATTTGGGCTTTGGGATCTAGGATCAGGGATTAGGGACAAGGGATCTGGAATTTGGGCTCTGGAATCAGGGATCTGGGATCGGGGGACTGGGATCAGGGGTCTGGAATTAGGGATCAGAGATGTGGGATATGGGACCAGGGATGGGGGTTCTGTGGTCTGGTATCAGGGATTTTGGTTGGGGGGTCTGGGATCAGGGATCTGGGGTCAAGGATTTGGGATGGGGGATCAGGGGTCTGAAATATCGGATAAGGGATCTGGGATCAGTGATCTCGGATCTGGGAAGAGGGATCTGTGATGGGGGACCAGGGGTCTGGGATCTCGGATCAGGTATTTGGGATGGTTGATCAGGGATGAGGGATCTGGGCTCACGGATCGGGGGTCTGGAATTAGGGAACAGAGATATGGGATTTGGGACCAGGGATCTGGGATCAGAAATGGGGGATCTGGGATTTTGGATGGGGGATCAGGGGCCTGGGATCTCGGATCTAGGATCAGGGATCTGTGATGGGGGATCGATCAGGGGTCTGGGATCAGGGTATCTGGGATCAGGTATTTGGGGTTGGGGATGTGGGATCAGAAATCAGGGATGAGGGATCTGGGCTCACGGATCTGGGGGGTCTGGAATTAGATCAGTATGGGGGATCAGGGATCTGGGACAGGGATCTGGGGATTGGGATAGTCGGGTGGGTCAGGGATTGTTTGGGGGGATTGGTGGGGGATTGGGGGATGTTGGGTGGGGATTGGGATCTGGGATCGGGGGATCAGGGGACTGGGATCTCGGGGATCTCGGATCAGTGATCTGGGATCAGTGATCTAGGATCAGGGATCTGTGATGGGGGATCGATTAGGGGTCTGGGATCAGGGTATCTGGGATCAGGTATTTGGGGTTGGGGATCTGGGATCAGAAATCTGGGATCAGGGATCTGGGCTCACGCATCTGGGATCAGAAATCAGGGATGAGGGATCTGGGCTCACGGATCTGGGATCGGGTTTCTGGAATTACGGATCAGAGATGTGGGATCTGGGCTCAGGAATCTGGGACCAGGGATGGGGGTCTGGTATTAGGGATCTGGGACACTGTTTCCAACTCTGTTTTCCAAGCCAACCGTGGCATTTCTCACGGTATATATAAACTTTTTTCAAATAACATGTTTCACATCAAAGCCTCGTGATGGTTAACCTTACTCACACTTATTTTTTTTTTTCTCCCGCAGAAACCTGTGTCCAGCCCACTTTTACCGCCCTGGTGGCTTGGTTCCTGTTGGCTCACTTTTGTTTCTTTGCCACCTCGCATCAGACTACCTTGTCGCAAATTGATTGGAGGGCCGCCTTTGTGGGTCGCACCACTGGTCTGGGCCAGTCTAATTTGATTTCCGCCTTGCTGGTCATATTGAATACCTTTTGTGGTCCCATTTTCTTTTTCTCCATGTTTGCTTTGCTGAGCACCGAAACATTTTCGCTTTATGCCTTATTTCCTCACTTAAGTCAAAGCAAAACGAATGCCAATGAGGCCTTGGGATTTGATATGAGTCGCGGTGAATTGACCTTGTATGAGTATGAGGAGGTTTTTCTGGGTGCGGGCTTCAAACTGGCCACACAGTTCTTTATGCTGCAGGGACTTAAGGTGAGTTTATATTAATATTATTCTAAACATTTTTTGATATGATCTCTATACCTTTTCCCCAGATCTTTTGCGCCATGTTGGCCTGCACCATACACTGTCGCCATTTGATGGTCTGGAAAATCTTTGCTCCACGCTTCATTTACGAGGCCTTGGCCACGTTTGTTAGTTTACCCTCGCTGATTGTGGGCTATCTGTTACTGCTACGCATCAATCGTGCTGTGGACACACTCATCAAGCGCATCAACAAGGTCAAGATCAACTAAGCACAGATAATTATGTAATAAAAAGAAGAACTTCTTAAGTGTATGTGTGTTTGGTGGTCTTTGTTTATCTTATTTATTTTTTTTTATGCTAAAAATTACATACAGTTTAAAAGTTACTTTTTCTTAAAAGACACAAACAAAAAAAACTTTACATTGTATTGGCTTACAAATTTAAACACGAGCAAGAACTTGACAAGAAAATTTAAGTACAACTGGAGAGCTGAGCTGAGCTGGGTGGGGGGGAAACTCTTACATATTAATAAGAACCAGAGAATTGCAGCGATTTAATAACAAGTTTCAGCTAGGGTTTACTTTATTTAATGCTTAAATTTTGGACATTCTCAAAATTACTTAAGTTAGTCATCCGGCTCGAGGGACCAAAAACTGTTTAGACCGCCTCCGCTTAACTTAAATCATAGTCATACAAAATTCTAACCGCTGGCAATTCTCTGACTAGAATCTAAGTTTCGGTTACAGCTTCTATCAGGGTTTAAGTACGCAAAATAAGTAACAATGTGTGTGTGTGTGTAGGTAAGGGTACTTTCTGTAACCTATTCTCAGATGTCGTACAAATTATATTC